>JBDJHY010469417.1:0-17489 GCA_039654485.1 Withania somnifera | reverse complement strand
CATGTACTTTTCAAATAATCATGAGGGTCATTACAACATCCACTACTAAATTGATTTCCGTCCCCGAAAATCAAGTAGAAATAGAAAATAAACAAGAAGACAAAGTACATATTGTCTCAAATTGTTGTGGATACTAGCTTTGCATCTTATTCTTGATCTCCCAAGTAGTTTTGTCGACCAGGAGGTGTCTCCTCTATACCCTAACCACTAGAATCTCCCTAGACCTCAATTTTCTAACTTCTTTGGCCAAAATTTTTGTAGGGTCTTCAACAAAGAACAAATTTTCATCCAATTGCACTGAATCCTCTTGAATGAAATGAGATTCATTGAGAATATACCATTGTAACATCGTAACATTAAAACATGGAACACTGGATGAAATCCTAAAAGCATAGGAGGTAAGGCTAACCTGTAGGAAACATCACCAACTCTTTCCAAAATCTCAAATGGCCCAACATACCCGGGACTAAGCTTTCCATGCCTATCGAACCTTATCATACCACGCATAGGAGAGATACTTGAAGAAACACTTTATCACCAACTACAAACTCTATAGCACAAAGTCTACAATTAATATAGCTCTTCTGCCTACTTTGTGTTGTCCGCAATCTATCTTGAATCAATCAAACCTAATTAAGGGAATCATGCAACAAATCAGAAGACTGTACTATGGATATAAACCATCAAACCACCCAACGGGCGACCTAAACTGTCTACCGTACAGTGCCTCAAATGATGCCATCTCAATGCTGAGTGATACTATTATTATAAGAAAACTCTACCAAAGGTAGATACTGATTCGAAGCACCACCAAAGTCTATCACACAATCCCTCAACATATCCTCTAACACTTGAACGGGTTACGCTCATACTGACCGTCGATCTGCAGATGAAATACAGTACTCAAATGGACCTTGGTACCCAAGTCCCGCTGAACAGATCTCCAAAACTACGATGTAAACTAGGTGCCTCTACCTGAAATGATAGATATAGGAACACCATCTCTCAAATGTACATTTGAACCAAGCACTAGCATTATAGGAGGAGTGAGTAAGGATGAAATGAGCTGACTTGGTCAGCATGTCAACAATGACCCAAACGGTGTCATAACCTCTACTAGTCCGTGCCAGCCTAGAAATAAATTCCACAGTCACCCGCTCCTACTTAAAAGCCGAATAGGGAGTCAATGCATCAAACCACCTAATGGCTGATGCTCATACTTAAACTGATGGTAGTTCAAACACTTAGACACATATTTTACAATATTACTTTTCATCCCATTCAACCAATACAACTATCACAAATCATGTTATATTTTGGCTACACCAGGATAAATAGAATACCTGGAGCTATAAGCCTCATGCAAGATCAACTGCACCAAGTCACCAACTTGAGGTATGCAAAAGTGACCATCATACCAGAGCATCCCATCTGAATTAATAAAAGTCTTGCTAGCCTATCTATCTAATACCTAATTATGAAGAACAACAAAACACTCATCCTCGAACTATCACAGCCGAATATGATCTAGCAAGGAAGATCTGTCCTTAACACATACTAACACTCGTTTGGGGTCTGACAAGTCAAGCCTAACCAACCAAGTATCCAATGACTAAACCTCCACTGCCAATGGCCTCTCAAAAATTGACAAGGCTGCCAGGCTACCCATACTGACTGGTTTTCGACTCAAGGAATCAACCACAACGTTTTTCCTCGCTCGGATGATAGAGAACGAAAATGTCATAGTCTTTTAGTAGCAAAATCCACCTTCGCTTCTTGGAATTTAACTTTATTGGTTCATAATGTACTTAAGACTATGATGGTCAATAAAGATCTCATACTGGACTCCATACAAATAATGATTCCAAATCTTAAGTGCAAATACTATTGCTGCCAACTCCAAGTCATGAGTGGGGTAGTTACACTCATGAACCTTCAGCTGCCTCAAAGCATAAGAGATTACTCAACCCTACTGCATCATAAAACACCCTAAACCAACACCAGAAGCATCACAATATGTGAAGAATCCCAGACCCTCCACTGGAAAAGATAATACTGGCACTGAAGTCAACAAGTCCTTAAGCTTTGAAAAGCTCAATTCACAATCATCAAACTACTGAAAGGCAACATCCTTCCTAGTCAACTTGGTCAAGGGAAAGAAAATCAATGAGAATCCCTCGATGAAACACCGATAATACCCAGTTAAACCAAAAAACTCTGAATTTTAGAAACTAAAGTCATCCTCGGCCAATCACGCTGCCTAAACCTTTACTAGATCAACTTTAATTCCATCCTTGGACACTACATGTCAAAAAAATGCCACAAACTCCAACCAAAACTCACATCTTGAGAACTTGGAATAAGGCTTGTGTTCTCTTAGTGTTAGAAAAATCAACCTCAAGTGTTGCTCATGATCGAATTTTCTCCGCGAATACACTAAGATGTCATCAATAATAACAATAATAAATAATTCCAGGTAGGTCTTAAGAACTCTACGAATTAAATCCATAAAATATTCTGGAGCATTAGTTAGACCAAAAGACATAACCAGGAATTCGTAGTGACCATAGTAAGTCCTAAACGCTGTCTTAGGTATGTCCCCTGTCCGAATTCGCAATTGAAGGTAACCGAATCTCAATTCAACTCTAGAGAACATCGTGGCTTCCTTAAGCTGATCAAATAACTCATCAACTCTCGAAATAGGATACATGTTCTTCACTGTGACTTTCCTCAACTTCCGATAATCAATGCACATTCTCATGATACCATCTTTCTTCTTCAAAACTAGAACTAGTGCACCCAAGGTGACACACTGGAATGAACAAATTATCTAATAAATCTTAAAGCTGAACCTTCAGCTCTTTTAACTCTACAGGGACCATACTATAAGGAGTAATAGAAATAGGCTTATTGCCCAACTTTATATCTATAGCAAAGTCAATGTCTCATCTGGTGGTAGGCCTAGTCGGTCGGTCAAAAATACATCAAGAAAATAAAAAATAATAGGAACCAACTCAGGAGCGAGAATCTCTATCTGAATATCAAGAACATATGCTAAATATGCCAAACACCATCTCCCTAAAAACCTCCTAGCCTGAAGGCAAGAAATAAATCCTATCGGTGCGCAGCTACCAGACCCTACCATACAATCGGAGATGAACCAGGTACTTCTGAGGCAGCGGTCTTGGCATAACAATCCAAAATCGTACGTTGAGAGGATAACCAATCCATGCCCAAAATAACATCAAAGTCAACCAAGTCTAAAAGCATTAAGTCAGCCCAAGTGTCTAGTCGACTAACTGAAATCATACATGATCGGATAACCCGATGCACTACTAAAGAATCACCTATAAGGGGAAAACCCACATAGATATAGATAACACAGAACTGGGCAACCCCAAACTAGGTAAAAAAATAGGAGGACACATACGAGCAAGTAGACCCAGGGTCAAATAAGGCTGACGCGGGTATAAAACACATAGAAATCAAACCTGTAATAATAACCTCTAAGGCTACAACATTAGGTCTAATAGGAAAAATATATAACTAAAGTTCACCACCATGATGACCAAACCACGACCACCGCCCCTACCACACTAGCTACCACCACGATAACTACTCTGTGCCCCACCTCTAGCCGGCGGAGGTACTGATGTCAAAGGTTGTGCAAGCTGAGGAGCAGAATGAATAATGCCCTTCAGAGAACAAGCTCTAGCATAATGGCCCACTAGGACACACTCAAAACACAACCCAGATAGCCTACTCTATCAGGAACCTCTACTAGAATTGATCTACCTACCATGCTGCGACGATCCAGATCCTCGTGAATACTGTGCTGGAGAAGGAGATAAAACCTATAGTGATGCCTGAACCGGCCTATTTGACTTGCCCTGTATATGGGGAAATTGATCACAGCCCCCAGAACGGGACCTACTATAACCTCTCTAATGTCTTTTCTTCTTCTCGTTACACTGATGCAACTCATGATAAAGAGTTTTCATAGATTTAGCATGATCTATGACTGCCTGTAATGGAAGACCATCGAATACTAGAAATGCTACAGCCTCGCGGAGTTTGTCTCTCAACCCATATGCAAATCTGTGGAATCTCTCTCCCTCCGTAGGCATAAACTCCACACATACACTGAAAATTGATGCAACCTAAATCATACTCTGCAAACTTCATCGTTCCCTGCTCAAGTTTCCTGAAATCCTCCCTCAGGCGCTCTCGTTCAGCCCTCGACATAAATTTTCTCTTAAATACCTCATACAACTCAGTCCAAATCAGTTGGGGGTGAACCTTCGTGTCTACAAACCACAAAAACTTTCCACCACTGCTTAGCTGCACACGCATTTGATAGGTGTTAAATGCTACACTGCGGGTCTTCAACACCCCCATATTAGTCAACCTCTCTTCATACAAGACAATAAACTCATGGGTATCCTCTCCTGGAACTCCAGTGAATCTAGGGGGGATCTAATCTCAGGAATCTAGTCAGGAGCATTTGGTCAGAATCTATCATGTCTGTTTATTGGTCAACAACAGGAGCAACAATTGGCACTGGAAGGACCTGGGCAGGTGTAGAGATCTCTGTCATAACAACAGGTGGAACTAGCTGCACTGTAGGACTGCAGTTGTAGGTTGTGATGCTGGAACTATTGGTTGTTTCCCCCTCAATAGGAGGACCACCATAAGCACTGAGTAACCTCTATAATATGTTACGAATGTTCAGAGAAGGCATTACAACAGGTGCTGAAATAGGTTCTGCTATAGGTATTTCAACTAGTGATGCAAAAAGTTCTGCATGCACTAATAGAACCTCAGAAGTAATGGCATGAATAGGTACTTTCGCAGGTGCTATGGCTATCTTCTTTGTTGCCAATGAACATGTATGAGGAATCTGTGAAAGAGTGATGACAATGAGTGAGAATTTTTAGGAAACCATCAAGGATGTACTCACAATATAAGATTCAAAAGAAATAGTTATTTTCCTAAATGACACTATAGCCTCCCGAAGATAAGTAACAGACATCTCCGCACCGATTTGCAAGAATCTACTAGATATTGATTCTATACACCAACACCGATGAACCTAGGATTTGATACCGATTTGTAATGACCTAATTTTTTAGATCATGATGGCACCTACTATACCACTAGTAGGAGAACCAACCCTATAGTAAGAAGCCAAAGTGAAGGACTACTACATCAAAAATGAAAAATACAAGTATAATAGATAGTATATAAATGAATTGGAAGTATAAGAATTAATAATGCCCAAATATCGGTATCAATGCAATACAAAACCTCTAAGTACAGAATAAGGAAACAAAGGTCTAATACAACTTTATCTCTGAAATACATGGAGATAAAAATCAATTCTGAAGAGAAACAGGAAAGGCCGGATGCCAAGCTCACCCTAAGTCCCTGAAAACCAATAGAATTTGCACGAACAACGATCTGTAAATAAGGGTCTGACACTTGTTCTTGGATCTGCACAAGGGCAAGTGTAGTATGCTGAAGAACCACATAACCAGTAGTCTTCTAGAGCCCACTAGGCACATAATAATAATAAAAAAAGTAACTAACAGAAGGCAATAAATATGGTCATATAAGAAAATAGTATATCATGGAAGCTAGCTACTCAAGTAGGGATCAATCAACTAGTAGAACATGTACCGCTAGCTAATCACATAATAGGATTTCAGGCAATGAAGGAAAATATGCCCAGAATCTATGCAACAGTATATATGAATAATAATAACAATAATCAGGAGTCAAAATAAGACAGGAGGAGAACATGAATGGTATACCGGTAACCTCACATAAGATAGGAAAGACTGATATGACGATACAATGCACAATAATCAATATACGCTGTAAATATCAAAAGTAACACTACAGTAACTAAGCAGTAAAGAAATAATATAATAAATAAATTAAACATAGAATTCACCCTCACTGTATTCCTTACATCTCATCCATATTATACTAAAAAAGACAAGTACAAAAAAGTAAATACAATCACATAAAGTAACCAATCATGTGTACGTTTCTCCTCCGGTATCCATAGGTCCAGTAGACAGAATCCATGGAAGGCTACCCTATATGTTCCTGGTATAGCCCTACTCAATCCTATACCCACTCAGTATCACCATAGCCCGAAGGCAAGGTCTATGGAGGTAAGCTCACCAATTACAATCTATAACATCATCATAACCTCACATCCCAAATCACAGATACTCAAGGGTCTCATAGTCTAGAAACCAATGTGTCATATCAACAATATCATCAAGCCGTACTCGGAAAGTCATAGCGTACAAAGCCTCAATATAAAGGTATCACCAATATCCTTAATAGATCAGGTATCATCAGGTCTCCATAAGTAATAAGTGAGATAAGTAAACAAAAAGTTATAGTTATTGCATACGACGACAGGCTAAAGTGCCAGTGGATGTACTCACTACCGAACGGAGTTAGTCTCAAGTCCCTACTATTGATTAGTCAAATGATAATTCCTGGTGTTAGGATGTAAATCCTGGGCTAAAACAATTAAGAATAGCATTACCGGGTGCTTGATAAAATGTCGAGTCTAGAGCAACTAAAAGGTTATTACTTATATTATTATTATTTGAATGTTCCAATTTATTAATTTATATCACTATCCATCATTATTACTTAAATCAGTCTCTAGCCTCCTCGACTCAATAATCGTGTGGTGATATTGGCCCAACCCCGATGCACTCTCATTGGAGTCGAAAGCCCAACCTCTCGTGTAATAAATGCATACACCATTAACAAGTATATGTATGTATAAACATGAGACGACAACTACCTATACTCTACACAGGTATTATTGTACAACTCCTAAGTCATAGGCACCATACAAATCCAAATACCAAAATATATATCAAATATGTAAGTGGACGGAGTAACGGTACAAGATTACTATAACAACCTAGCTACTCAACCCACTGATGCTTTTAGTACAATTATTAAAGTTATAATCATAGAGACAGCCCTACAGAGCCTACCTGTCTTCTGATGATAAAGCATCAGTAACTCACAAATATTACTCTGACTGATATCAAACAAACTCCAATAGCTATTAAACTTGCAAAATCGCATTCCATATATCAATACGAGTATAACGATATAAATTATACTAAATTCCATATCTGGAACCAGAATCTGGCCTATGGGGCCAACTCATCAAAACTAAAAATAAACTTCTCCATGGGATTTTCAATGTTACTAGAAATCCGTGCTTCAAAATTGATCACAATTCAAGTAAGGGAAGACCCTTGAACAGCCCGGAGAATATTGAGCATTAATAAGGCTAAAGATACGATCTTTATGAAATTGTACACTGAATTTGGAAAAGGAAACATTAATACAATGTATGTTATTCCTAAAGAGTAAGGATTTACCACTTAAATTTAGATATAATTAATGGAATCAAGAAATCATGACTAGGGGACTAATGGAGGAAAAAACTCTAATTACCATGAAATTCAATGGATGAAATTACTTACTGAAAGTAAGTATAACGGTTAAGATCTTTAAGGAACTTTTCTATGGAGTTTAGGGAAGATTTCAAGAAAACTTGCAACAAAATAAGAGAGAAAACAAAAGAGAAAGTTGAAAAATAATACCCAAAAATAGGTGAAAAACTAAACAAAATGTCTCAAGTACTGATTTATCGGATGAAAAGTCCCAATAAATCGGCACCCCTGACACTGACAGGCATCGATTTATTGAACAATTGGTCTAATTTATAGGCCTGTCTGATTTATTGGTACGATGTCCTATTTATTAGTCCCTGTCGATAAATCGTCACTTTGACCAACAAATCAATCAAAGTTGCACCAGCCAAAGAAAACAATTTCTGAAATTTCAACCGGGGTTTCAAAATTGAAATAGATTCCAAATTTGACAAAACAAATATGTATTTACTATAAAAAACACATTCCAGACTAGAAAATTTCTAACTTCCCACAAAATGATTCAAGTTGAGTACGAACACCTTAGGAAACATACCAAGGGTCAAACGAGCCAAAATTCACATTACGGAGCTGATCAAAGCGTCAAAATTTTAATCCAGCACACCGAACACCAAAATACCACCCAAGCTCCAAATTAGGCCTTATATTTTACTAAAATCCATAAATGAGCATAAAATGCAAACGAAAACTATGAAAATATGAACTTAAGATCAATCTTGACTTTGTTTGTTATTTCGGAGCTAAGGAACTGTCAAAATTTAATTCTGAGGTCTTCTTGAAGGAAAGTTGACTTTGGTTAATGAGTACTTAATTTTAGGCTCTATAATAGGCAATTTGAGGTATTTCTCAATCGAGCCGCTAGGGAACCCAAATATAGGTCCCAAAAAGTTATAAATGACTTAGGATAGCTACTGAAATATTCTAGAATGCTAAATGTCATGTATTTCTCATAAATAACCATGAGGGTCATTACATATATATAAATATTTATTGATTTCTTCCGCTGAGAATGGATGTTGTTTAGAATTATTTGATGAGCCAAGGGTTTGTTCGAGGCCACTGAGGCAACTTAGTGGCTGAAGATGCCTTGTTTTCCTCTGTGGTGACTAAGGGGGTGACTCTAGGAAGTTACAAACTTGATATCAGAGCTTAGGTTCAAGTTTCATAGGATATTTGAAATCTGACTTAAGGCAGACTCTCTTTTATAGGTGTTAATCATGACACACTTAAAAATGAGGGGCTACTAAATATATAGCAAATTCTCTTTTGTTTAATTCATATTTTGTGCTTTAGTTTAATTCCAACGCTCTTTTATTTTCTTTCACGCAATGCCAGATGAGGAATTTTGGCCTACAGAATCAGGCTCTAATAGTTACGATCCATACAATATAACCAATGCCGAGTTATGAAATATAATGCACTTGATTGCCCAGAATGTTGTTGCTCAGACTTAGCAGTAGCAGCAACTCAAGTTATCCCACTAGTTATTCAAGAAGTGGTTGTAGCCAAAGTCTGGAATTTTCTCTGAATGAAACCCCAAGTCTTCCATGTTCTAAGGTAGAAGAGGACCAACAAGGGTTCATTAAGGAGGTGAAAAGGGTCTGTGATATCATGAGGGGTGAAAGAGATTGATATGGTGGATTTTGACACGTACCAACTAAAATATGTGGCTCGAGATTGGGTTGACCAATAGAAGAAGAATACGTTGAAAGTGCATCCCCTCCTACTTTCTTGGATGGGTTCTTTCCTAGGGAAAAGAGAAGTGAGAAGATAAAAGAATTTTTGAGTCTAGAACAGGGCTCTATGACAGTTGTCGAATATGGGATGAAGTTCACTCAACTATATAAGTATGCCCCAGACAAGATCGCTAATGTGTAAAATCGTATAGAAATCTTCGTTTCTCACTTTCCTCTCACTTGATAAAAGAAGGGAGGGTAGCTACTTTGATTACTAGGATGTACATAAGTCGGTTGATTATTTACTTGGAGAAAATACAAGGGGGTAAGGCTAAGATAAGGGAGAATTTTCATAGTAAGAAGGCAAGGATTGGTTCAGTAGAATTTAGTCAATCCAAGGGAGTGGAAACCCCAAACAGCAGCAGCAGAAGAATTATAAGGCTCCAACCCCTTCATCATCAAGTTCTCCTACTTAGGGTACTAAACCACTTTAGAGTCAAGAGAATAATTCAGTAAGGTCAGCTTCACAAGGCAGTGCGACTGGAGAACGATCTTATCCCACATGTGCTTAGTATGGTAAGAATAATCTCGGAGAGTGTAGATACGGTAAATGAATTTTTTATGGGTATGTTCAGCCAAGCTAAAAACTTCAGGAGTGTTCTTATAAGGGATGTCTTTGATGTGCAAATCTAGGCTACATTCTTAGTAACAGCCCTACAATTGGACAACGTGGAGCTAAACCTCAAACTACTTGCTCAGCAGTGGGTACCAGTAGCTCGCCCAGCTCACTAGGGCACTTCTTCTGGTACTAGTGGCGTTCAATTCCAAATAGCTTGTACGTATTGGGCTCTAAACAAGAGTAGGAGTAGTCAGTTAATGTGGTTACAGTTATGCTAATGGTTTACGATATTTAGGTGTATACTTTTCTAGACCCTGAAGCTACCTTATCATTTATATCCCCTTTTATTGTATGTTAGTTTGGAGTCTACAATAAAAAATTGTCTGAACCGTTCTCTAAATCTAGCCTAGTTGGTGATGTCATCACAGCTAAAAGTGTTTATTATAATTGCCCAATGTCAGTCTTCAATAAAATATTTCCTGCTAATTTTATTGAGATGGACATAGTGGAATTTGATTTAATTATTGGCATAGATTTGCTCCATTCATGCTATTCCATGATAAACTGTACTACTAAAATCATCATTTTAAGCTTCTTGATGTACTAGTTTTAAAATGGGAGGGTAATGTTGTTTCTCTTAAAGGTAGGTTTATTTCATACCTCAAAGCTATGAAAATGATCTCTAGGGGTGTATCTATCACTTGGTTCAAGTCAAAGATTCTGAGTGTAAAATTCTTGATATTTAGTCAATCCCAGCCATTAGAGATTATATAGATATCTTCCCTGATAATCAAATTGGAGTCCCTCCTAACAGGGAGATATACTTTGGAATATATGTTATTCCAAACACTCAACCCATTTCCATTCCGCTATATAGAATGGTATCAACCGAACGTAGAGAGCTCCAAGACCAATTAGCAGATCATTTATACAAGAATTCATTTGCCTTGGTTTGTCACTCTGGGGTGCACCTATCTTATTCCTATGTAAGAAAGACAGTTCACTCTGTATGTGCATATACTATCGCCAATTGAACAAAGTCACAATCAAGAATAAATATCCTCTCTCAAAATTGGTTTTTTCAATCAGTTGCAAAGTGTCAGATGCTTCTCTAAAATTGGCTTTTTCTTCGTCTATCATCAACTTATGGTTAGAGAGTCAAAAATTCCCAAAATATCATTCAGAACCCATTTTTTCCACTTTGAATTCGTGGTCATGTCCTTTGATTTGACAAATGCTCCTACAACATTCATGGACTTTAAGAATAGGGTGTTTGACAAATACTTGGACTTGCTCGTGATAGTTTTCATTGATGATATTCTGATTTAATCCATAGCAAGAAAAAGCAAGAAAAATATGTTATCCATCAAACCCTTCGAGACTGTCAACTCTATTCCAAATTCTCCAAGTGTGAATTTTTGTAATGACCCTAAAGGTCATTTTTTCACTTTCTACATATTTTGACTATTTTTCCTTTCTTATAGTTCTAGTATACCAAAGTAAGTTTGATTTTGTACTTGGTGCAGGTTCAGAGTGGGATTTGATATAAAAGTTTGAGAATTGTAAGTTTTAGAGCCTTAAAGTTCAAAATGAGGAACTCTAAGGGTTATCTAGAGCTCAGGACCTCGTATTAGGATTTCGACAGTTCTATGGGCTCTACAATTTCAAGTTTGATCTAGTTACACCTTCGCCTTCTATTTCAGACCTTTTGTGGTGAGTTTGAGCGTTTAGACAAGCAAAAGTTAAGATTATAAGTGAAATGATTTTGGGTCAACATTCTATCTTAGATTGTCCAGATGGAAAAATTTATAATTCTATTGGATTTAGGAGGTGTAATTTGTCATAGAATAAGTTCATTTATATTGTCTATGAGCCCAGGGATATTTTGGTTTTTTTGTAAAAAATGGACGCTTAACGAGAATCGGATCAAGAACACATTGTAAGCATTATTTTATGTTTTTTTTTAGTCTGGCATATTAAAAAGTATATTTTCATATATTTTTGTCTTCACGAGGTTCCATATGAATCTCAAGGGTCCATTCGGGGACACTTTTGGACTTGATGTTTGATGTCAACAACTGTTGTTACTGTAACCTGGGAACTCCTCAATCGTGGACGTGGGACTGACTTCTTGGAGAAGGATTTTTTTTATACATCACAAACGTGATGTTCCTCCCACTATTGGGGAGGTATAGGTTCTGTAAGGGTTGCGTTCGTTTGGGTTAAAGGGTCGCTTTCGTGCTTCATCACAAATGTGATGGTCACCAGGTGCACTTGTGGCTTTTTATGACATTATTTTGTGGAGATTTTTTACCATTCTTTCATGAAAACTCACCCTAAACCCCATTTCAAGGAACTTGAGTAGAGATTTTTTAAGGAATCAATTGGACACCGCTCGATAGGAGGCTAATCGAAAGGGGAAAAAACTTGAGTAGCTCAGTTCTTTGAAATTAATGCAAGTTTAGGTTTAATGGTTTTTTTATAAAGTGTAAACAATTACTTGATAATCTCTTTGTGGGTGACTTGGGTGAATCAGGATTGCTATTATCTATCATGTTGAGACTGGAAATTGGTTAATTGAAATTATATGAAAACATGATGAAATTATTTGCTTACTTGTTTACTTGATTGTGTTGTGAAAATTTAGATTGCCTCATGTATTGAAATAGGGTGCCTTGGTGTACGGGATCCAATTACATACTTGATTGGGAAAATTCACTTAGCTACCGGTAACCTTGTAACGAAAATTGGTCACTTGTGGGGTTAGAAAAAATGGAGATATTGATTAGGCTTGAATTGTGGGTAATAAAGGCATACTATCTCATTGTATTCGTTATTGCTATCAAACATGATTTTCTTTTTTGATATTTATTATTTGTCCAAGTAGGGTAACTTGTTCACATTATTTTTGATAGTATTTGAAGTATGGTAACTTGCTCACACTATCTCTTAGTTACTAAGTGTGGTAACTCATTGACACTATCAAATCTACCATGTAAGTGTGCTAACTTGATCACACTAATGATCTATTAAGGTAAGTGTGGTGACCTTTTCACACTGATGATATTTTCTTATAATCATGGTAACTTGCTCACTCTATTTCCACCTCTTACCATATTTAAGGTAAATGTGGTGACCTGTTCACACTAATGATGTTTTCTTATAATCGTGGTAACTTGCTCACTCTATTTCCACCTATTACCTTAAAAATGGTAACTTTTTTCACTCTATTGATATTTATTGTGGTAACCTACTCATAACATGATTACTACTTATGCTTTGGTTATATTGAGAACTTATGGAGAACTTGGGATTATTGATACTTTACTTATTGATATCTGACGAAGGCATTAGATAAAAAGGTAATTAATCGATGATTTCTTGTAATATTGGTATAGCTTGATATTAAGGTAAATAATCAGTGATTTCTTGTAATATTGGTATTGCTTGATATTAGTTGGCTATTGCAATTAGATTACAAATTGTTGTTCCAATGTTGTATATAAATTGTTTGTCGATTTTTGTATTTTGGAGGATCGATTGGGATATTCAGAGTTATTATTTTTTCTGATAATTAGCCAGTCAAGGACGTCGACGAGTACCTTTGTCTTGTACTCACTCTTACTTTTCTACACTATTTAAGTACTGTAGCGAATCAGTCATAATTTTTTCCTTTTGGACTTAGCCATTTCTCAAAGATCTCTAGAGGTAGCTGTCGGTCATTCGCTGTCTCCAGAGTTCCTATTCTATTTTGAAGTTTTTACATATTAAAAGACTTTAAGATTTTATCAGACTTTGTAATAAATCATTATTAGTAGCTATGTACAGTGACACTTGGTTTTAGGCATGTTGTAGTTGGCTCCTACATTTCATATGGTTTTACTCATTATTTTTATCTATGTGTATTACCTTCCGCTTTTATTTATACCTGTTTTATTTCACACCATAAGTTAGGATGACCTACCGAGATGGGAAGGTAGGTGTTATCATGCCAAGTTTTTGGAGTGTGACAAGTTGATATAAGATACCTAGGTTTGTAGGTCCCACTGTGTATGAGCCAAGTTTAGTAGAGTAGTGGATCACTACAGAGATGTTCGTTACTTATCCTCGAGAGGATATAGAACTTTAGGAATATTTATTCATTTCCTCTTTCCTATCTAGCATGATCGATTCACGTGTGTTGAGTCTTTTCATGTTTTGTTCGACAGATGATCAGGAACAGAGCCATTGTTGACAAACTAGATAAGCCACAAGATTCACCAAAGATAGTTATCAGGGGTAAGACCCGAGCTAGGGGCCGAGGAGAAACTCAAAGGAGAGATAGAGGGGTAGCCCCAGATAGAGGTAGAGTCAGGGTGTGTTTACCTAAGCCCGATGTGGGTAGACCTGAGGATAGAGGTCAGGATTATATTGCAGCCCCACTACTGTAGGATACCTTATTGAGGGTTCTTAGGGCACTCGAAGTTTAGCACATAGTAGTACATCATAGGGTTCTCAAACCACAATAGGGGTGGGGACCCTAGAGAAGATAACCATTCTAATTTTTCATAAGCTAGTGGACCAGCCACCAGTGAATCTAGTACCAGTGGGTCAGCCACTCGAGATGTAGGTTCCATGGGGTCAGCCGCCCATAATCTAGGATCGGGTGAGACAGCCCTCATAGCACACCGAGTTCATGAGCTTCAAATCCAGAGGGTTGAAAATACATGCACAATCATTTCTGAGATATCTGATGATCAGTAGCGGAGATATGAAAGGTTCTGTATGTAACCACCTTAGTTTTGGGTAGGGAAGGTTGAGGACCTATTTGAGTTTCTCACTAATTGTCATGAGCTACTCCATAGCTTGGGGATGGTACAGTCACATGGGTAGACTACTTAGTTTTGAAGCTCTGAGGGCCAGAATATGGTAGCGTTCTTACTTTTACCTAGACTAGTTGGATGTTCTCCTATGACATAGGTGATGTTTGCCCAAGCTTTTGTGTATAGGTATGTGTCCTATAGTGTGAAGTACATACTTCATTGAGAGTTTAATGAGCTTTTAATGGAAGGGATGATAATTGATGAGTATATGTCTCACTTCTATGAGTTATCCAAACATCCTTTGGCTATCTCATTAGATGAGCAGGAAGAGATAGCTAGGTAAATGATAGGACTGATCTTTTCTCTTTAGAATTTGGTATTTAAGGCTTATTAAATTCCATAAACTACTTTTTACAGTATGATCGAGGCTTCTAGGAGGTTTGAATAGTTGAAAAAGGGTCGTTCCGGTGACAGCAAGTGCAAAAGTCCTCGTCCTTATGGTCAGGTTTATGGGCCCTTATTTAGAGGCAGGGGTTCCCTTCATAAAAGTGGTCACTTTCATTGTCAGCTTCCTTTTCAAGCATCTATATGGACCTACGGTACTAATCAGACATTCCAGAGAGCCTCCAGTCTAACTCATAGCTCATATAATTCTCCTCAAAGGGTTCCAAGTGGAGGTGGACACAATGGTTCTCATGGTTCATCTCAGCAGTGTTCAGCTCCCCAATCGTATTTTGAGTAAGGTGATACAGGAAATTTTAGCAGGAGTTGTCCCCATAAAGGGAGGATCAAGTTTCATCCAGATTCCCAGGCCCCTCGTGCTCCAGCTAGAGCACCAACACATTTAGGTAAAGGTAGAGGAGGTGAACAGATAAGGAGAGGTGAATCGACTGGAAGGGGTTTACAGTAGATAGGTAGAACCTAGGTTGATGCTCCATCTCATCCCATATTAAGTGAACCTAGTGCTATGTATTTTCCAGGACACTAGAGGTTAAGTCTTCCAATAGTGTGATTACAGGTATTATCCCAATTTGCTCTAGGCCTACTTCATTGTTTTTTTATCTGGGGTCTACTCATTCCAATGTATCTACATATTTTGCTTCTAATTTTGATATGTTATTTGATATATTTCCCACATCCCTTCATGTGTGTATTTCCTTGGGTGAATCTTTAGTAGTGGATTAGGTGCACCGATTTTGCCTTATAGTCTTGTAGGGGTATGACAATTGGTTAGTCATGATATTACTGGATATGGTAGATTTTGATGTTATTTGGGGTATGGATTGGATTGTTTCTTATCATTTTTTTAGATTTTCATGGCAATATTGTTACATTATACATGCCCTATAGTCCTAGGGTTGAGCAGAATGGTACACGTGGGTCATATCCTCTTAGAGTTATCTCTTTTCTTTAGTCTTGAAAGGGGTGTATGTCTTGTTTAGCCTTTATGCAAGATGTTAGTGTAGATCTTGCTTCTTTATAGTCGGTTCCGTTGGTTAGAGAGTTTGTTGATGTGTTTTTGACATACCTTCCTATTGTATCTCCTAATAGGAATATTGATTTTGGTATTGATTTGGATCCGGGAACCAAGCCCATTTCCCTTCCTCCTTACCGTATGGCTCTTTTTGAGTTAAAGAAGTTGAAGGATTAGTTGCAGGACTTACTTAGCAAGGGTTTTATCTATCTAAGTATATTGTCTTGGGGTGCCCTAATCTTATTTCTGAAGATGAAAGATAGGTCTATCATATGTGTATTGACTATAGATAGTTGAACAAGGTGACAATGAAGAACAACTATACCTTGCCTCGCATTTATGATTTGTTTGACCAGCTCCAGGGAGCCTCCATATTCACTAAAATTTAGTTGAGATCCAGATATCATCATTTGAGGATTAGACCTTCAAAAATTCTGAAAATGACTTTTCGAACTAACTATGTCCAGTATGAGTGTTTGGTATGTATTTTGGGATTATTAATTCCCTAGTCGCATTCAGTAAGTTGATGAACGATGTATTTGGATTATTTTGTAATTGTAATCATTTACAATATCTTTGTTTATTCAAATACGGAGGTCGATCATGTTCAGCACTTGAGGATGGTACTTCAGAGATTGTGGGATGAGAAGTTGTATGCTAAATTCTCCAAGTGTGAGTTTTGGTTGAGTTTGATAGCATTCTTGGGGAATTTGGTATCCAACGAGGGCATTATGGTCGATCCATCCAATATTGTAGTGGTGCGTGATTGGATGATACCTACTTCACCAACTAACATTCAAAGTTTTTTGTCTTGCCTGGGTCCTACAAGGGATTCGTGTAGGGATTTTCTTCTATTGTGGCTCCATTGACTAGACTAACTTAGAAGAATATGCCTTTTCAGTGGTTTGATTAGTGCGAAGAGAACTTTCAAAAGTTCAAATCATTCTTGACATCAATTCCTTTTATTAATTTTCCCGGGAGGGTAAAGGCTTCATCGTATATTATGATGCTTTTAGGATTGGTTTGGTTGGAGTTTTGATACAAGTGGGTAAAGTAGTGGCTTATGTGTCACGGCCCAATTTTACGGATCATGATGGCATCTACTATACCACTCGTTGGAGAACCCACACCGTAGTCTAAAGCCAAAGCATAGGACTAATATATTATTTGCGGAAAGCACAAGTGTAATAATCAGGAGATAAATAAATGTGGAAGTTTAGAGAATAAAATAAATACCCCAAATCTGATACCAGTATCAAACGAACCACTAAGAATAGAAATAAAAAATCTGAAATCTCTAATACAATTGTGTCTCCAAAATACATAGAGATAAAAAATGAATGCCAAAGCCAAAGAGAAGCAGGTAAAAGCCGGATGCCAAGCTCACCCTGAATCTCTGAAGAAAAATGTACA
>JBDJHY010469310.1:0-17490 GCA_039654485.1 Withania somnifera | reverse complement strand
GGGTTGAGAGACAATAGAAAGATTGTTTCTAACTCATTGTAAAGGGTAGTTCTTGAGCCAAAAGTCAAGAAATTGTTATTGTTGTTGTTATAGTGAAATCCTAAGTTGTTGAACTTAGGTAGTGGAGGTAGGCATGGCCGAACCACTATAAATCCTTTGTGTTCCTTGTTTCCTTTTTCATTGCCTTCTTTCATTCCACAAAAAGTTTCAAATTAGCACACCCACTATCCAATCCCCCCTTCTAGTGGGTATATTTGCTCCAACAGAAGTGTCCTTGTATACTTACCCTCCTATGCTAGTATACCCATGGCCATACAACATATCCAAGCATAGCGATCCAGGTCGAAGTGTTCGTGGTGGGATCTATTCTCACATACAAAAACCTTGTAAATATCTAACTAATGGCATAGTCATCAGGGCAGTAATGTCAAAACTCGATCTCTCCCCATATATCATATCTCAGTGGAGCTCAATTTGAGAAAAAATAGGAGAATCAAAACTGTAGTAAAAATCCACCTACTTCCATGTAGGCAATACCCATAAATCAAAGTTCTTGCGAAAAATAGATCTAGTAGTGTAAGGAAATAACTTCATACTTCTATCGCTGTCGTGGATATCTATAATGTATAACAAATCAGTTTCTAATTATTACATTATAAGAATCAAATTACCTTTTTAAAACTATTAATGAATGCTCTCAACATAAAATTGACCAAATAGACTAAAATTAGTCTAAGACTGCTAACTAAAATCTATTGAATGGCTGTCGAGCCCTAGTCACAAGGTATATCCTATCCTAGCGCAACTACAATTTGAGCCATGAGTAATCGCACCAAAGATGCCACAATCCCCAGAGGGAACCTGTTAATGTCTAAGTATATACCTAGATAGGGGAAAACATGGAGCTATTATATTTCTATATAAATAGCGGGTCATAATCTAAACTAATAATGTGTCTGTAAATTATAATAGCTCGATAAAATGAAATATTTATCAACTTGTAGAGAAAAACTCATACATTATATGATTCAAAATAAGTCAAATAATAAAGAACCAAACCCATAAAGTTTATGTAATATACAAAAGTTTATTACAATGGAGAAAACAAGGAATTATCTAGTATAAACAATTCTAGAATCTCAAGAACACAATTCCATGAATTGGAAATACATAATATCCCTTGAATATACTATTTTAAGGTTAAAATTAGAGGGAATTTGGTTGATGTTCCAAAGAAAGATAATGAAAAACTGTTGGAAATTCCTTAGATGGCCCGGGCACACCGCACCGCAATCGCGTCCTCATAGAGTGATCACGTTGAGGGTGTTTCTTAGGGCATGAAGAGATCACTTCACCTTTTCTCAATTTCTCTAATAGAAAAACCTATACTTGGCATGGTAGCATCCCACCAGAGTGACTACGTTGAGTATTGGTTCTAGAATTCCAAAATAGGTAAGAAATTGAAATGGAGTTTGATTTAAATAATACATATATGAAATTTTTATGTAATTGATATTTTGGACTAAACTAAATTAATAAAATAGTGATTTAATGTCGTATAAGCAGATTATGTTTTAAAGAAGCTATAAGTATAGAGAAATTTAACTGTAAAACTTCCAGGGAACCAACCTACCGACCCTAGCAAGTCACATATAACTTGGAGCGGTTACAAGAATGCTCTAAACATAGATAAACTAAGGGAATTACGAAAATGTCCCAAATACCATTACATTTACCTACCTAACTACCCAAAATACCCTTCTATGTTTTGGTTAGTAGGGTTTCCAAATTTTAGCAGCGACTACATCTTCTTGTTCTTCTCCCCTTCCATTTCAAAAAATAAAACAAGGTTTTAAACCATGGACATAGGTTAGGTACCTCATTTTTATGATATGGGTCATATAAATAACATGACTCCCACAAAATCTATCCAAAAGCCTGAAACATGATTCCTATGATTTGATCCTATGACTCCCGAGATTTTATCATCACTTTAACCATTGATCAAAATCAAAGTTGAATTCCCACCTAAATTAATGCCCTAGTTACCTATTCTATTCATGGTTTTATCTGTAGAGAACACTTTCAATGTTTTTCCTACTACCCCAATAGCATTGTTGATTTCCATTCAATACACTAAAAATTACTAATTTACTTTACATTTTTTTAGTTTTTTAAAGTCACTAGTTGTTACTTGATATCTCTTATCTCTGCCACAACTTTGGATCTTCAGTATATACAAGTTTAGATTTATTCATTTGCCACTATAACTCTATGATCGAAGGAACTCAGTTCACTACTCATAAAAAGTTCAGAGATCTGTTAACCCAACTCATTTTCATTTTTGAACATAGTTTAGAAATGAAGTTTGTCTCTATTCTATGAATGTGTTGTAGTTTCATTGTGCATATGACTTACGTTTACTCTTTATATAGTAATTTTCTTATATATTTACAAATTGAAGAAGATTTATTAGAGCTTCTTGATGTAGAGTTCATTAATATAAAAATGGTGGCTTTAACATGCTGGTCCTTAACACATTTTTATTTATTTTTAGTTTTCTTTTGAAAACTTTCTTGAGAAATTTATTTTGAATTTTTTATTCTGAAATTACTATATTGAATTAAAAATATCTAGCTCTATGTAACACCTCAAAAACTAGCCTAAAATATTCTTATGGCTGATTAAAAGATGTGGGAAATATTTCATGGAAATCTGGAACTAATTAGGTTCCAAGGATGGGTCTACAAATCGTAGAGAGGTTCCACGAACCGTGGAACCTTCTTTAGTTCCTTTCCAATGGAAGGATCTTCCCTTACACCCATATAGGGACCATACCAAGGTCTGTGGACCTTATTCAAGGATCATGCAAGGTCCTATAGAATCCATGGTTGAATTCCTCCAAATCACAACTAGTTCCATGAATTATGGAACCATAACATGTACTGAGGAACAATTTTTGAAACCATTCTAGAACCCCATAACCCCCCCCCCCATAAAACCAGGACTTGTTCCACGGACCGTGGAACCATACATGGACTGTGGAATAGTCTATGAGAGCGCAGGCCCTGATTCCAGTCGATGTTTACAAGGGGAAATTTATAATTACCCATTCATTTAATACAAATACCACACTTTTTAAAGATTTCCAAGGGTCAATATAAATACCTCAAGACTTATAAAAATATTTTTATTTTTTAATTCCCACAAGTTAGACAATTTCAAGCGTTCAAGTTCTTCTCTCAGGGCAAGGGTTTTTCTTTTATATCCTTCAATCTTCTTCAATATTTTCTCCAATGAATTTTATTCCTACTAGGTACCGAGGTATTCAGTGAGAATTCCTTTCATTCTCACATCCAAAATTTAATTTTTGGTAAGAATTTATGATTTCTTCAATCTAGGATTCAAGACCCAAAGTTCGTGATTTTCTTATATGTTGTCTCCATGATTTCAATTATGCAGGATTTAAATCTCTTATGATTATAGCATGATTTATTTATGTTTTCCTTGAATTATACTCAAACTAACTTGTTTAACTAAATCTTTAAGAATCTCAATAGAATTATGGCTTTAAATAAAGAACTCTTATGAACTTTATGCAAATTGTCTTGATGACTTAAATTATGCAGGGCTAACATGTTCTATAAATTTTATCAGGATTTCTACATTTTTTACATGAATTATTAACATCAAGCATGCTTTTAACTATTTAAGATATTTATGACAAGAATTTTTCAAGAAAACCAAGAAGCTCTGACTCAATTATGCCTAAGTCCTGAGAATCTATATGTTCCTTTATAACAACCTTTTTATTAATATGAGCACATGTATTTCTGGGAGGATTATTTATCACCTAGAGGATTTACTCAATGAGGATGTAGTAAGTACAAAACTGGGTTGCTATCTTACATTCATTATGTTTATACTAGTTAATAATCCTTAGCTTAGAGTTTCAAGTTTAGTCCTAGCCATGGAAAGTTAGAGTGACTCTTTGCCAATATGGGTATAAAAGATTGGACCTTTCTGGTGTGGGTTTTTGACATTAGACTCTAGTAGCTCATAACGTAGTTTATGTCGGTTAGAAGAAACTTCTAACCTCATGACTAAGATTTGAAGACTACACTAAATGCATTGACCTAAGTTGATATGATTCGTATTTATGATTTAATAATAAGAAATAATATTTGTACTTTTCAGCTTACTAAACTATTTGGGTCATTGCACTTATTTTCAATCCATACATTACATGTTTTATTCATAGACTCTTGTACATTATATTCGATGTACCGATCCATTTTGGTTGCATTTTACCATTATACAGATACTTGTGTCCCTACATAGTACAATGGTTAATTAAGTAGATTTTTGAATTGATTGGAGAGTACGTACAAGACGGTGAACAGAGTTTATCATTTCTCTCCTTTTATTCTTATTAGTTGTTCATATTGAGAACTATCTGGGATTTTGAATTAGAAGTTTACCTTAGTTCCATAAAGGTTTTCATACATAGAATTGTATTATGCTAGATATGTTCTTATTTTTAACCCAGACTATAAGGTTGAATAGATTTCCCTTTTATGTTTTTCTAGTATACTTATTCACCTATTAGTTAGCTTTTGCTGTATTTTTTGTGTTTGAAGAGGTGCACATATCAAGGGCTTGTTGGGGGCTCACTTGTAGGTTCATAGTGCTATGTAACAACAGGGGGTAGCCGCAGGTCGTTACTAACCTAGTACCAGAGCTTGTGGTTCAAGTGCCCTAAAGTATGTCCAACTCTGTGTTTAGTAGAATCTCCCTGATGGGTGTGTTACGTGCCACTTATAATCGATAGGCTACAAAACATTATAGGAAAAATCTCACTTTCTTTATGTCTTTTCTCATATTATGGAGTCTAACACTAAAGTTCAACTAATACGTTCTCTATTCTTCTAGATAATTACTCCTTCTCATAGACAACCTATAGGAAAGGCTACAGCTAACAAGGATCCTAGTCATCCTACTAGGAATACATCCCAACTAGCTCCTGTATCCCAACTTAAACATGGAATTAAGAGATTCCATGCAGTGGAAAGATTAGAAATTAATTTCCCAAGTTAATAACCAAGCTGCCTTTACTGCTACCCTAACTAGGGGCGATGCTGCTTCCAGAGATCAATCTTTTCTTTGGGTAACCCTACCTACTTTTACTACATCTAAGGTTAGGAGGATCCTTACAAATTTTTAAGATGAACTTGTGATGATTATTAAGGTGATGCAAGAGAATTGGAGAGAGAGAGTTGAGATGGCATCCTATCATCTTAAGGACGCATATCACATTTGGTACACTCAGTGGAAAAATTGTAGAGGTCCTGGTGATACTCTTGTGTCTTAGAGTGTTTTATTGAGGATTTTCTTGATAGGTTCTTCCCTAGAGAGATTAGAGAATCTAATGTTGAAGAGTTAACAAATTTGAGGCAAGGGTTTATGTTTGTAAAAGAGTACAACCTAAAGTTTATCTAATTGTCCGGATATGCTTTCGAGATGGTTACTGATCCAAGGGATAAGATAAGAAAGTATGTTTATGATATTAATGGTTGAGAGCATGAACATCTCCAGACTTATGATGCATGCTCAGCAGATGGAGGAAGAAAAGTTGAAAGAAAGGGAGAAGTAGCTAAGAGGGCTAGAATTAATTAGTCTTGCTAGAGCAATAGGGTTATGGTGGAGGAAATAGGACTCAATCTCAAAAGAGGATTTCTAGAACCATCTTCAGCTAGTGCACCAACTCCTGCTACTGGGGGTAAGTAGTTTCAGAAAGAAGCCCTCTGGGGCTAAGTCTCAGGGTACCATTTATTTAAACATTTGAATTTTCCCACTTGCACTTAGTGTGGGAAGAATCATTGAGGGAGATGATTGATTCGACAAGATGGTTTTTTGGGTCTGTCCATCTAGGTCACAAGATTAGGGATTCTAGAAGGGAAAGGAAATTAGAATATGGGAAAGTATTAGTCTACAACATCAGTAGCTCCACCATGCTTAATTCTCAACAAGGTGCTACTTCTGGAACTGATGGTAGGATGCGTGAAAACCAGTTACATACACTAAGGGTCTTCAAGGACTAGGAAAAGTCACATGATGTTGTTACTGGTATGTTGCAAGTCCTTTCTGTTAATTTTTTTGTATTGATGGATACAAGGGTTATACTATATTTTGTTACACCTTGTGTTTCCGTGAAGTTTGGGAATAGTCTTGTCATCTTTAGAGTCATTCACAGTTTCAAATATATTTAGTGATACTATAATAGCCGAAATGGTCTACCAAAATTTTCTAGTTTTAGTTTTTGGGAAAGACACCTTAGTAGACTTGATAGAATTATATATGGTCGATTTTAATGTAGTTATGGGTATAGACTTGTTGTATTCCTGGTTTAATTCTATTGACTATATGACCCGAATAGTCTAGTTTCACTTTTCCCGGAAAGCCATTCTTAAAATATACCCTAATTGCTTTTATTTCCTACATCAAAGAAAAAAAATATTCTCAAAGTATTTCATATATCATCTATTTATAGTTAAGGGTTCTGAGTCCAAGACTCCCACCATTTAGTCAGTCCGAGTTGATAGAGAATTTCCAGTATTTTTCCCAGATGATCGACTTGCTATTCCACCATATCAGGAGACTGATTTTGGGGTTGATCTTCTTCTTGATACACAACCCATATCTATTCTTCCTTATAAGATAGCTCCAATACAGCTTAAATAACTTAAGGAATAATTAGCTGATTTGTTAGACAAAGGGTTCATTAGGCCTAGTATTTCAACTTATGGCGCCTTTGTCTTATTCGCGCGAAAGAAATATGCTTGTCTTTATTATCCCTTGAAAGATTGATTGACTTTGGCTCTAGTGTTAAACTTTACAGAGGGTAATGAGGGGTTGTGGTCTATTGTGATACTTTGACGGTTTGTATTGGTTGTGCACTTATACAAAATAGGAAATTCATAGATTATTTTTCTAGGAAACTTAAGGTGCATGAGAAAACTACCCAACTCAGGACCTCGAGTTACCATCCGTAGTCTTTGCTTTTTAAGTTGTGGAGACATTACTTGTATGGTTTCCATGTGGATATTTCACTAACCACAAGAGCCTCCCTTATGTGTTTGACAAGAAGGATCTAACTCTTCGTTGGAGAAGATGATTGAAGTTACTCAATGATTATGATATGAGTGTGCTTTACCTTCCTAGTAAGAAAAATGTCTAAGTTGATCCCCTCAATAGAGTTTCTTGGGTAGCTTGTCACATATTAAATGGAGTAAGAGGGAGACTAATAGAGACGTACACTGGCATTCACACTTAGGTGTCAGAATGGTAGAAGCTGATGATGGTGGTATTGGTGTGTTGGTTCTTAATATGTTTGAGCTTTATTTACTAGTGGAGGTGAAGGAAAAGTAGGATAAAGATCTATTTTTGCTTAAGTTAAATAGTAGGGTTGGTAGGTATAAGGGATACATTTTCTCTAAAGGCGAAGAAATGTTAAGATTTTAGGGTCAATTATGCATTCCAAATGTAGATGACTTAAGGGGAAGGATCTTGTCAAAAGCTCACTATTCATGGTTCTCCATTAATCCTTGTGCTACTCAGACGTACGGTGATTTAAGAGAAGTTTTTTAGTGGGAAGGAATGAAAAGGGACATAGCCGAGTATGTGGGTAAGTGCCTAAATTGCCAACAGGTGAAGGCTAAGCATCAAAAGACATCAGGTGAGATGCAGGGGTTTGAGATTCATACTTTGAAGTGGAGGTTATCAACATGGATTTTGTTACTGGGTTTCCACATACTAATAAACAAAAAGATTCAATTTTGGTAATTATGGATAGATTAACCAAGACAACTCATTTTCTACATGTTCACACTAAGATGATAGTAGAGGATATGATATATTATAGCTTCAGGAGATTTTTCCCATGCATGGTGGTCCCTTGACCATCATTTTAGATAGGGGTACTCAGTTTACTCTGTATTTATGGAAATCTTTCTAGAAAGATTGGGTTTGCAGGTTCATCTCAGTACTTCCGTAGATAGATGGTCAGGCTGCGGAGACCATCAAAACTTTGTAGGATATGAGAAGATCTTCCATACTCGATTTCAAGGGTAGCTGGGATGAACACCTGACTTTGGTTGAATTCATATAAAATGTCTTCTTAAAAGTTTCACCCATGAAAGATGTGATGCAATTTATAAAGAAAGGGAAGCTTAGTCCCTATTTTCTTGGTCCATATCAGATTATGAGAAGAGTAGGCAATATGGCCTATGATTTGGACCTACAAGTTGAGTTGCAATAGTCCATTCGGTGTTCCATGTGTCTCTTCTAAGGAAATGGTTAAGTGATCCTTCGTTGTTTGTTTAGGTTGAGAGAATAGATATTAAGGATAACCTTACATATGAGGAAGTTCCAGTTCAGATTCTAGACAGGTAGGCTCGCAGACTTTGGAAAAAGAAAGTGGCCACAAGTATGGTTTTGCTAAAAAATCAAAAAGTTAAGGGTGATACATGAGAGTTAGATGATGATATGAAAAAAATTTCCCTCATGTTTTTCCTTCTAGATTTGGACAAGCATAAGGTAACCAATTATGAAATTTTAGCTTTTCCTTCTGTTTCAAATTATGAGTCAATTGCCAGTACCTATGTCTAGTTTCATGTCAAGTCAAGTAGCACCATGTTTATTTTCAGCCAGTAACTCAAGTTTATTCTCATTTATAGCTTAATCCTCATGTTTAATTATAATCACTACCTTTCTAGCCTTTCCATCTTAAATCATGACTCCAATCATCACTCAAGGATGAATGATCTTAAGTGGGAGATATTATAACACCTCAAAAACCACCCTAATACATTCTTAAGGCTAATAAAGATGTGGGAAATATTTCAAGAATATCTAGAACTGGTCAGGTTCGATGGACAGGTCCATAGGCTATAGATAGGTTACACATGCTGTTGAACCTCTCATGGTTCCTTTCCCGTGAAGGTCTTTATTGCCACCCATCTACAGACAATACATGGTTAGTCTTCCTTATCCGCAGATCATGAAATGTCCCATGGAACCTATGGTTGAAGTACTCTAGACCACAAATGATTTCACAGACTATGGAACAGTCGATGAAACCCTTCCAGAATCTAGGAAAAATACCCGATAAACCATGACTAGTTCCACATACCTTGGAACCATACCATGGAGCATGGAACAGTCCATGAGACTACCCAAAACCAATTTTCAATATGAGTTTCTGAGGGGCTTTTGGTAATTTGACTTTCATTTAATACCAATACTTCATTAGTTTAGGCTTTAAGAGGGTTAAATATCTCAAGACTTTGAAAAAATTGAAATCTTCAATTCCGCCAAGTCATACAAGTTAAAATGTTCAAGTTCTTTTCTTGGGCATAGGGTTTACTTTTCAAATCCTTCAAGCTTCTTCAATATTTTCTCCAAGGGATTTGTTCCCAACCAGCTATGGAATTCAGTGAGAATTCTTTCCATTTTCACGCCTAAAATACCACATTTTTTTAAAGAATTTATGATTTCTTCAGTCTAGGATTCAAGATCTAAAGTTCATAGTTTATATATATGTCGTATCAATGTTTTTAATTATGAAAGATTTACATCTTTAATGATTTATATCATGATTTACATATGTTTTTCATGAATTATACTCAAACTAGCATGTTTAATTAAATCTACAAGAATCTCATTAGACTTGTGGATTTAAACAAGAAAACATATACACTTTATACAAATTTTCTTGATGACTTAATTTATGCAAGGCTTATATGTTCAGAAATTTTAATTAGGATTTCTACATAGTTTACATGAATTGTTAACATCATGCATGTTTTTAACTATTTTGTAATATTTATGAAAAGAAAGTTACAAGAAAACCAAGGATATCTCTTATGTTTTGGAAATCTATATGTGTCCCTTTATAAGAACCTCTTTATGAATATGATCATACAGAGGATTATTTAGCATCGAGAGGATTGACGGAGCTCATCAGTGAGGATGTTTTGAAATAGGGTTTCCAGCCCAGGTTTATTATGCTTATAGTATTTAAGGATCCTTAGCTTAGAATTTCAAGTTTAGTCCTAGTTGTGGTAAGTTAGGGAGAGTCTTCAATGTGAGTTATAAGACATTGAACCTTTTTGGTGTGGGTTTATGATACCAGACTCTACGTAGCTCATAGAGTAGTTTCTATCAGTTAGAAGAAAATCCCAACCTCATGACTATGATTTTAAGACTAAACTAAATACATTGACCTAAGATGACATAATTTGTATTTACGATTTAGAATAAGAACAAGGTTTGTACTTCTTATCTTACAAAACTATTTGGGTAATTGCACTGGTTTTTAATAAATTCTTACATTATTTATCATATTTTATGCATAAACACCCATACCTATATATTTGATCTACTTACTCATTCTAGATACATGTTGTCAATACGCAGATATAGGTTTTCCTACCCAGCACTGTGGTCAATAGAGTAGATTCTGAATAGCTTGGTGAGTCCTCAAAGGTCGGGGAGCAAAGTTGTTCGTTACTATCCTTTATATGCTTATTAGTTGTTTATGTTGAGAACTATATGAGTTTTTATCTTATATGTTCTCCCTAGTTTCATGGAGGTTTTCAAATAGATAATTCTATGATGCTAGATATGTTCTTGTTTTCCCATTTTGAGGCCATACAATTAGATTACATAGATTTCCTTTTATGTTGTTTTTGTTTTATTTCTTTGCCTATTTAGTTAGTTTCTGATGTATGTCATGTGTTTTAATAGGTGCAGGTACTATGGGCTTTCTTGGGTCAAACTTGTGAGTCCTTTGCACCATGTGACGTCTAGGGGTAGCTCTGGTCATTATACTCTAATAGGAAGGAATAAACTTTTGAAAGAAGATTTATCATTAAGATATATTTAACATGTGCTTGTGTATGTAGGTGATTCTATCCAGGTTTTCTTTCTATGATAGAGATCATGTTTAGCTTTTCTTGAAATCTATTTTTAGCAACATATAAGTAAGAATGTAGAATTTCTTGAAATATTTACATGAATTTGTTTTCTATTACTCATGCCCTCATTTTAGACTAGCTATCTTAAGTTTTAGGGAAGTAAGAGTATAAACCATGACTAGAACATGTTATACCTAAAGTAGTAATAGGTTGTTGTTTTTGTTGTTGTTGTTGTGGTCGATGTTCTTGACTAAGATCAAATTTTTAAATACTATTTATGCCATGGACTTATCTGAAATCGCTCAATACAAGCCTATAATTGTGTGTTTAAACAATAATTAGAAATCAAGATTCTTCTTCAATGATATTCAGTGACAAGTACAACTATGTTTGATATTGGCTATCTACATTAAATCTAGTTCCACATGTTGTTTGTTTTTGATAGGAGTATTGTTTGGGTTATGAAGGATTAAAAACTTAAAAGTATTTGTTTACATGGTTATGTGTATATATGAGAGCAAAGAGAGTTTAAAATGCAAAGTTAGATCCTATTACATTAGGAAAATATTTGAGTGGATTTTTCTATCAAAACCGTTGGTTTTATTTAGAGACCATGACAAATAGTGTTATTAACTTCTTTTGGTATTATAAATTGTATGACTTGGTTCTTGGAATAATTCTTTGTCTTCAAATATAAGTGCTGCATTTCCATGTACTGATTGAGTTTATATCTGTCTTTCCTATTTTTATTTTCTCTTTTCTTTACATGTGTACTTTAGGTGTAAAAAAGTAGAGTCTTTGGAAAGGACTCTTATTGCTTAAGCCATCTCGTTTCGAGGCTTGACATTGCCGCTAGATCTGTAACGTGTATCTCCTCTTTTACTTTGTATCTCTAGAATCCTTGAATGTCTCCATCAGAATAAAGAAATAAATTCTACCATAATTCTTCCTTCATTTGGTTCTATTACAAACCTTGTTTCTTTTTTCTTTCTTTCTTTGTGTGTTTATTTTGTGAGAACAAGGCCTAGTATATTTACGAACATAGAAGGGTAGTGGATGATGTAAAAATAACCCTTTGTTACCATTTACATTTTAACGTAAGTAACCAATGTTTTGAAATTACTTTTCCTCATTTTAAATTTAAGAACTTTAAAACTTCGCAAGTTAGTTTAAAGGATTATGTGACTTTCTTCCAATTACAAATGAATAAAAAATCAGATTTAGCTAATTTGGCTCTCTCTCAAAATACGAAAATGTGTTACTTTACTGTGTTTCGATTCCAATCCTAAATTTTCCATTTTGAATATCGAGTTAACAAATCATATTACCACTATTTTCTTAGAGCGGATTTGCACTTGTTATAATACATATATTTGTAATTATTATTATTATTATTATTATTATTATTATTATTATTATTATTATTATTATTTTAACAACATATTTTAAATTATATTTTATTAACTTGAATTTGACCAGTTAACCATAGTTTAACGGATCCTATAGAATGCTTAAAACCTTATCTTAAGGATAATCTGGAATCCTTACCTAGGACCACTTAAGTAGACCATAAAATGAGGTTTTTGATTATTTTGATCACACAATTTATAATAGGTATTCTAATTCACATTTAGGCTAATTAGGTGGTGGCTTCATAGTTAATTTAAAAGTTTCTAATATATCGTACCTTGATTTGGTCCATTCGGTAAAATGAGGTATAACAGTGTCATAACAAACCGCAATAACCAAAAAGGGGCATCCTTCGGGTCAATATAGTTAAAGGAGTTGCAATAGAAAAGACGCTCTACACAAAACATTTGTATTACGTAGCTATCTCGATGAAATTGTGAACCTCAGTAGGAATAGTACATCTAGGACAATTACAAACTGACGTCACCTTTGCGAGATACACTTTAATTCCATCCGTGGATACCATGTGTGCCAAAAATACTAAACACTTTAAATGAAACTTTTACTTAGAGAACATGGTGTAAATCTGTTGATCTCTTAAAACTGAGGACTATCCTCATGTTTTTCTCATGATCCTCCCTACTCCACGAGTATAAAATAATATCATCAATGAAATATCACAAAGAAATCCTAGTAGGACGTGAATACATAGTTCATGAGATCCATGAACGCTATTAGGACATTAGTGGACCAAAAATACATCACCAAAAACTCATAATGGACATAACAGTTCTTGGATGTTGTCTTAGGGATGTCCTTCGCCCTAATCCCAGTTGATGATAATCAGATCTCAAAACTAGTTTTGAAAACACCACTTCAATGTGGAGTTGATGAAAAAAGGTTATCTATGAGTGACATCGGATATTTTTTCTTTATAGTCACCTTGTTTAGTTTCCAATAGTCAATAGACATGCATATACAACAATCCTTCTTCTTCACAAATAACACCAAATCGCCCTATGGTGAAACGCTAGGCTTGATAAAATCATTGGACAAAGTCTTGTAAATAAACACTAAGCTCCATGAGCTATACGACAAAGGGCAATAGAAATGGGCCTAGTGTCCTACTCAACCTTGATAGCAGAATCGATATCATGCTTAGGTGGGAGGTTAGGAAAGTCAGTGGGGAAGACATATAAAAACTCATAAGCTATAATTATTAAATAAACAAAATGAGGATCAACAATAACATTATGGACGTATGCAAAATAATCCAGACACCCCCTCGGAAGTAGTATCCTGGAAAGAATACAAGAAAAAATCCTAGTCGTTGAGTGGCTAACATACCCCTGCTACACAACTAGGTATATGTCAGACACAGCTAAGGTAATGGTCTTGGCATAGAAATCTAAAATCGTACGATGAGGGGATACTCAGTCCATGAATGGAATAATATGAACATCAACCATGTAAAGCACAATAGAATAAGCGCAACTATCATGCTTTGAAAACTAAGTCCACTACTAAAAAATCTCTTACAAGAGTATCTACACACATAGGAGAAAATAACTCTTGATAGACAACCAGAGTAAAGATGAAAAATAAGAAAATACCTATTAATAAGTGGAACATAGATTAAGAAAATCCATGCCTTGATGATGATACAAAAAAAATCATACAAATAATCACAACATCATAGGCTTCAAACTTAAATGTATCTGAAACAACATATAAAAACAACGTCTTACTAGACTGATCCCCTGCACGACCGACTTCCATACTAGGATGAGAAACCCTACGAGCATCTCTGCTACCCTAATGACAACCTCTAGCTAGTGGTTCTATCACACAAAAGGCCTAGACTACCTGAGTTGCTGAATAAATTACCCCATGCCAAGGAGAATCTCTAGCATAATAAACCAACTAACCACACTTGTAGCAACCATCTAGGGCCCTTTTCTGAAGAGACCCACTAGATGAACTGCCCTGTCTACCATGGCCTAAAACCTAGAAAACATACCTAGGATGACTGACCTAAACTATGCCTACTATAACTAGAATTTCCTATATTTGAAGTATGAAACGAGGCCTATATAGGACATCTAGACTAACCATGAAACTACCGCTTGGTGGTGAGGCCTCTTATTTCTTCCTTGGTGTGCCTTGTGATGTATGTTGTCTATAGTGAAGGCATGATTTGCAAGCTTGAGAAATGAATACCCTTTAGAAACCATCTATTTATTGCTAGGTAGAGCTTAAACATCAACCTTCTGATTAGGTAGTGAACCCTCGTATGCTCGGTCAGTATAATATGGTCCCATGTCTAGATAATTCATAAAATCAGGACTTATACTTATATATAGTCATAGATCCCTGTCAGAAGTGTATGAACTCATATTTCAGTCACTCCCTTATGCTGCGAGGGAGTGACTCAGCCGCAGCCTTACATCTCAGCCAGGGTACACTAATACGATACATGAAGTAATCAACCTATGTATGCATCTCCTTCGGCACCATAGGTCTAGCAGGCAGAACCCATAGAAGGCTACCCAAAATTTCCCGGCGTATGTTATCCCCTGTACTCTACATACCCCCTCCTCTGTATTGCGTGGAAGCCTGAAGGCATGTCTATCGGTGTGCATCACATCCCAAATCATAGAGCCTTTAAGGTCTCAAGTCTGGCATCTCATGGATACAAAAAAGAAAAAAGATATCCGAAAGAGATACAGGTAACTCTAAACACCAAGAGCTCACCTTTTACCTCCAAAGTCAGCTAGTTAGCATGAACCACAACATCAAAATAAATAAATCACACATGTAACTATATCTAGGCAGATGCAAAAGACCAGTATGAGTACAAGTTGTCGAAGCAACAAGTACCTAGTAGATTTCGAGGGCACACTAGGCACATAACAAGAAAAAGAGCCGTAAATAATAGGAATAAAAAAGTAAATAAGTCACTAAAGCAAATAATCTAGCACAGGAAGCTATCTAATCATATAGAAGCAACGGAGAAGATAGTGTAGAAAAACAGCTAGCTAAAACCCCATAGAAGGATCACAGGTAAGAAGAGAAAGGCGTACTCAAGATCCTGGCAGCAACAAAAAAATAATCAAGAAAGGAAGAAGATAAAAGAGATAGTAAAAGATACAGCCAAGTGCTAAGAGGCACAAATGACCTAGATATTAAGAATGACCCATAAGTAAATTCTATAGTAACACTAACAAATATCTAAGCAATATGTAAGTAGAAGAAAAATAGATCTAACCCTGTAAGAGAAAGATTACGTAAAGTATACGCTCACCCTCTGGCCTCCCATATGACTGGAGAGTACAACTCGCAAACAAGTGAGGTAAAGTAATACAAAAAAAATAATACAAAAATTCCTGTGTACTCTCTCCTCCGATACCTGTAGGACAAAAGGCAGGACCCATGGAAGGGCTTCCCCTGAAGGCCTCTATTCCACTGCAGACCCTTTCTCCTGCATGTACATCCCAGGATCGATGGGTTCCATAGAGGTATGACAACTGCGTATAAACCTCAAGAGTCACAATATCCTCACATCAAAAAGACATAGAGCTCAAGGAGACTCACAACCTCGCACCAATGCGTTAGTATAACAATTCACCATTCCATAATCTCAACAACTCAGGGCATCCAGTGCCTTAATATCCTATGGGAAATAGGTCCCCAATTAGTAAGCTTAAACTAGTTATGGAAAGAGTTGTACACACTTCAAAGAAAAGTCGGACCCAAGTGCCAGCATAAGTAGTAAATAATAGTACTCGGCATTAGGGTGTTAAACCTAGACTAAAGCAAGTGAAAGGGCAGTACCCGGTGCCCGGCACACAGCAAGTCTAAAAAAAGTACAAAAGACTATTACATTATTATTAATTATCAAAAGTCCCTCTTATTTTAGTTCTAGCCATCTTATCTTTATTATACAAAAACTAGGCTCCATGTCTAAGTAGTGTTAGAAAACAGTGATAACGGATCCCTTGGACCCTAAACGCACTCTCATAATTTAATTCTCAGAGCTCTCATGTTGTATGAATGCAACAACATAGGAAATATCTACAGTAACCTACACCCTGAAAAGGCCCAAATAAGTTACAACAAACAACACATAAAAATAGCCCAAACCTGAAATCAAACACAAATCGAACTTATTCATCTGCATTCTACTACTCTAGAGTCACCCCTACGACGATCACAAATCAAATACTAAGTCAAGGCATGATATTACACTAAGTGTTGATAGAGAGAAAGAGATGGAATTAAGAAAAAGTCAAAGGTCACAGTGTCAACCTAGAATTCACAACCCACATATATTATTTAGCGTACTTAAACAATCTATATACCCAAAGTAAGCCCCATGGAGCCTACCTTTCATCAGGCAAATAGCTCACTGTAGCTCACGATGATCAACTCCAATGACCTCGAACAGCTCCGAAACTGATAAAGTATGAATCTATATATTAGGAAAAGTCCAACAATATTAATTATTCTAAATTTAGGACTAAGACAAAAATAGGGCCTAAATCGGGTAGCACCCGCTAACCAGACCGAAAAACAAACTTTACAGTGGAGTTTCTAGCATCACCAAAAACTTGTACTCCAAAAATAAGCACAATTCGAGAATGAATTGGGCTTCAAAACACACAGAGAAGGAGAGAAATATAATGGAAAAAATATAGAATTACGGTGGACGAATGGGGAATTTACGTACCAATATAGTAGTGGGAAATCAATCACGAGGAAAAACCAAGATTAATGCATCATAATATAACAGTAACCAGTTGAGATTTAAAGTGTTATAAGGAATGATAAATCTCATTTCAAAGGATAATACATTTCAGCCCAGTTGAATTTGGGGATATAAGTTTTCAATGATAAATCTCATTTCAAAGGATAATATCTGGCCCTCGCACCGTTATATCTTGACCAATGGTCATCTGAATAGTAAAACTGCTCGGATCCTTCTGTTTAGTCAGTAGCCTGTTTTGAATGTGCAAAGTGCACTCTTGTGTTAAGGCCACAGTTGCATGCTCAATAAATCGATCCTTGCTAGCCACTATATCTTTCACATATTTAGCATATTTGG
>JBDJHY010469202.1:0-17491 GCA_039654485.1 Withania somnifera | reverse complement strand
ATTATTGCTAAGCTTTATTGTCGGATGGCAGGTATGTTTTCGTGGGCTAATTCTAGGTTTACGACTTTACTAGTTATACTGAATAGCTTCCTTCGGATGGGTAGTTAAGTTGAATAGTGTTACCTTACCTTTATTGCATCTGTTGATTGTTGATATGACAGTATTGGTACCTGTTTGATATAGGACCGGGACTTAGTATTTATTCAGTTGCCTGTGCAGGGCATAGGTTGTGATTATAACATGCTATCTATGCATTCATCACACGGAGAGAGAGTTATGGCTCCGATAAGAGTGCATTTGGACTAGGTAGTATCATCGTTTGATATGTGAGCCATGAGGTTTAATGTTGAGATTTATGATGTGATGATGATATTTCATGAAATATATGGATAAATGGTGATTTAAAATAATAACATAAGTAATGATTTCACTAATTTAGCCTTGATATTTTATCGAGCACCCGATTTTACTACATTTACCTATTTTAGTCCAAGATTCGTCCTTGGCACCGGGACTTAATCATATAAATGTTTTTATTACTAAATGCTGGCACTTGAGACCGTCTTCTATACGGCAGTGAGTAGAACTTTTAATACAGAGGTTAATGATGACATTGTGGACCATAGGTGCTACTACTAGATTGATGATTTCGGGTTACAATTGGCGATGGATTGCCTTACTTATCTTATTTCGCATGTGATGTCGGGATTTTTTTCTTGCCTGGGGATGTGAGGTTTCTTTAACGATCATGTGTTTATTGCTTTTCCTACACTTGTTTTCTTCTGTGTGCCCCTAGTTGTATGGGATGCCTACGAGTGAGCATGTTTTGTATGTACGTTGAACATCTTATGAGGGACCTATCAGTGTTTATGTGCTTTACTTTATTATTCATATTAACTGCTTATCTATTATTATTGTCTATTTTTTGCTTTATTTTATTTGGGAATTAGTTCTTGTTACTTCTATTCATTCCATTATCCTTTCACTTGAGGTTATCGGTATACCGACCATGTTCGATCCTGATCATTCTTGATTCCTATTTTTTATTTATACTTTCACATATGTTGTTAGAAGGATGCCGGATATATTTTGATCCAGTACCGGTGGTCCTGTTATGTGATTAGCTAGCAGTATTTGTCTATGTGGCATTGATTCGTATAGAATTGCTAGTTCCCTGATGTGTCCTATTTGCTCTCATGAATACTTTGTTTCTTATTCTGCTATTTACTGTAGTTAGTTTTGTTGTTTGCTCAGTGGGCCTCAAAACCTACTGAGTATAGGTTGCTTCTGTGGCTTATACTCATACTACACTTGCACCTGTGCAAATCTGAGTACAGGTCCTCGTTCGTGATTACAGGTCGTTGTTCGTTTGCCTATCTTCCAAATCAGAGATTCAGGGTGAGCTTGGCGTATAGCTTTATCCTGCTTCTCTTCAGCTGTATAGTTTTGATTATTTCCATTGTATTTCTGAGATGTGTTGAGATTTTGTATATTCTACATCCTTTTTGTTCTATACTAGTGGTTCATTTGATATTGACTTCGGGTCTTGGGTGTATTTTGTAATTCTTTGTTATCTTTACTATTTCTTTTCATATTCTTCTGCATTACGTTTAGTAGTCCTCCGCTTCGGCTACGTACTACAGCGTTTTGTTCTCCTACAGGTGGTATAGTAGGTGCCATCATGATCCAAGAAATCGGGTCATGACGTCTAAGCCCATCGGCCAATTTTAAGGCCTATTTTGCTACAAGGTTTGCAATTGCAATATAGGTGTTGTGCTTCATGTTCGAAGCTCTAGATTGATAACTTAATAGCTAAAGGTGATTTCATATGTGTTCATAGCTTAGGGACACATTGAAGGATTTTTGAGTACTCTTGTCAATGCCCTGGTAGCCTAGGTTTACTTTACTTATAGATTGGCAATGCATTATGGTTTCTTAAGCGACAAGATATATGAGTGGTTGTTAGGTTGATCACCTTAATTTAGATAAGTAATTACTATTTTTCTGGCTTTCAGGGGTCCTGTGAAGGGATGTAGAGAGTATGGCATATATGTGATTGTCCTGTTCTTTATTGGGGGACCTCAGACCTTTTTGTTATGTTTGAGCACTTATGACGGGCGAATGAGAAGATATTTTATCTAGTGGCCTTTTTCCTATCCTAGTCTACTAGTTCCTCAAGTATTCAACTTTTTATTATAGTTGCATCGTGATCATGCATCCTCACATTATCACTTTTTGTAGATTAAGCATGGCGTGCCCGGACCTGTGGTAGCTTATATCTTAGTTAACCAATAAAATTGGAGATTTTCCTAGCTCAATAACCAATGAAAATGGAGATTTTATTACTTATATGTATATGTATGCCACCACAACCTTGTGTTATGGCGCTATTTTAAAATATAACATGAAGAGTTTTAACTATCATGGATGATACGCTGTTACTCAGAAGGTTACATGTGGTATAAATGGGGAGAAGACCCCTGGTATTGGCACTAAGGGTAAGGGACCCCACTATCTAGTACAGTATTGGCACTAAGAGTCAAAGACACCACGATTTAGTATGGTTTGGTACTAAGGGTCAGGGACCCCACGATATGGTATGTTTTGCCACTAAGGGCCAGGTACCCCGTAATATGGTGTTGTTTGGAACTAAGTGTTTGGGACCTCAGAATTTAGTATGGTTATTCACTAAGGGTAGGGGACCCTATGAACAAGTGTGCTTTGCCACTAAGGGTCAAGGACCCTAAATAGTTCTATAATTTTGCACTATGGGTCAGGGATCCCATGATTTGGTATAGTTTTTAAAAAAAGGTTGGGAATCCCATGGATTTGGAACTAGTCAGTATTGGTTAGATTTACTTTTCAACACCCTCATGCATTCATTCTCGTGATAATTATGCTTACCGAGCTTAAGTGGGAGATCACGGTGGGTTTGTTGAGTTTTTTGTGCCTGCCGACGGGAAGGGGAGTTTAGTAGGTTTCTCTGTGTTTATTTCTTATTCTTCACATAGTTTCCTTTACAGTTCACCTATTTTAACTATGCTATATTTATGGTTACATAATTATTGGTCTTAACGGGAGTCCAGGTATGCTTTCTTTGCTTCGATTTCGGGCTTTATAGGGTAGTGGTTGGTGCCCTTATGTGATGGTCGTATTGATAATTTTATAAGTAGTTATGTACTTTGACCCCATTGGTAGTAGTTACACGCAGACTTATTTTCCCATTCCTATATTAATCATTAGTTTAATTCTTCTTTCTTACTCTCATTGACATATTTTACTTTCCTTGCTATATCTTACTTGTACTTTATTTTATCTCGATCGACCTATCATGCCTATTGGGTACCTGTGTTTGTACTAATGCTGCACTTTTATGCAATTTTTTTGGTTCAAATACTGGTAGGGGTTATCGGAGATGCTTTGCTCGTGCTGGTTAGATACCTCTTATTGCGGAGGTACAGTGAGCTTTGGCTTTCGAGTTGATCATGGTTTCCATGCTGTTTAGCTAAGTTTATTTTTGTTCATAGCAAGACCTATGTAGTATTATTTTGTAAGGGATATATTTTTATATATTTATATCTTGGTTACTCTGTTAGTAGCTATATATGTCATTGACACTATGTCTTTGGATTTTAGTTGTTTATATCTTTCCTTTTTTTACTCATACTGTATCTATTTGCTTATGATTTCACTGGTCTTGTTGTTCTCGAGCGTCTATGGCCCATTATGAATAGCTTCGGCCTGTAGGGTTAGGCTTGTCTACTTGGTTTGGGGGGGGGGGGAGGGGTTCAGAGGCAATCATCACCCAAATTTTGTGTCGTGAAAATGTGGTATCAGAGCTTAGTTCACCGGTATCTTTGGCATTGGAGAAAGTAACTAGAAGAGTAATAGGATTTGCTGCATTGACATCCATATCCAATCTTTGGAGGCCATTGACAACACTCAAATTAGAAATCTCTTCTAAGTATAAGTGATTATTGTCCAAATATAGAACCCAACTAGGTTGGGGTCGATCCCCTAGGGAATATGGTATTTGATGTATGTCTTGTAGAAGTAGCTAATAGTAGGTATTTCTTTCGAGCTATGAACCAAAAGTAAAAAGAGGCATAATGTGTATAGCAGTGTTCGTTGTTGATGATTGTGATTATAGATTGATATAAGTGCTTCATTAACCTAGGTTCATGCTCACCAGGGTTTGACCAACCTTCAGATTGTAATCTTATATGGTTGTGCAATCTTTCTGAATGTAGAGTTACGTACAACTCCAACGCTATGTACTTTAGATTTTCTATAGTTTTAATCCTAAGAAAAAATCTTTTACCCAAGGTTAGTGTTGTGAATGAGTGCATTGAGCTTATCATAGTAACTTAAGATGGCTATGATTTCTACAATAACAACCATTAGATGAGGGTTAGCGACCCAAATCTCTTAGCATAATCTCAACTGCTAGTTTTTACCACAGGGCTAGTTCTAGTTAAGCCTAGGAATATTCTAGTGTTTTCAACAACTAAAAATCATTTATTATATAGATATTATGTTCATACACTGAAATAGATGCAACAACCGTATGAAAATTACAATTCTAATGTAGTTTAATCCATGGTTCCCACAACCCTAGGGTTGGGGTTTTGAGCCCACCATTGATATAAACATTATTCTGAAATTATAAAGAATTGAATGACATACAAAAGAATTAAACTTCCAATTAATAGTGGAATGATAATCAAAGAATTTAACCTTTAAGCGATTGAAAGAATATGGGTATCAAACCCTAAAATCACAAGACTTAATTCTCTCCAAATATCTCTCTATAAAAATAATCTGTCTAATATTTGTGTAAGTGCAACATCAAAATATCAGACTAGTCCTTTGCTCCGTTTAGGTGAGAAACCAGACGACATGTGATATCAGAAACTCGGACTAGTCCTTCATTCAGTTTAGGCGAGAAATCAGATGAGATGCCTGGAGACAAGTAGAGCATCTAGTCTTCTGTGTATCATCTCTTTCATCAAGTAATTTTGTCAAGAGACGATATTTTTTGATGAAACGTATCCAAATAGACAGAATGTATGTTCCACCTGGTGTTTTTTCATCATCGAATGAAGCATTAAGTAGGCGACAGGATCAGGCGAGTCGCCTATCTTCATACGGTTTGTTTGTCCCGTTGCCTATCGATGTTTTTTTTAACTAGTATCATTCAAGTTGGACATTTGGGTTAGATGATTCATCTAGTGAAATGTGAAATATTTTTTAATCATGTAAAAATGACCATTTTTTGTGCAGTTGCTCCAAACCTCCTCATATAAACTTAACCTTGCAAATACACAGTAAATGCATTAAAACACACTATTACTACTTAAGAACATGCTCTATTTTTGGGGTTTGAAGTGCAATATATGATGTAAAATATCGTTAACAAAACACCCTTTCATAAAACATTTTCTTATCCTCCAGCAACAACAAATCCAGTACACATCAAACACTTAAAACACCCCTAGTACATAACTCATCTCAATATAATTACTCATTGGGCATTATATTGTACCGGCAAATTGCATCTATTCACACACTGCAACATTTTCGAGTGAAACATTGAAAGACCTTTCAAAAGGCTTGTATCTGCTAGACTATAGCATTTAACTTATTCATAATTGTTGATATTAACTTATTCATAATTGATGAAAATATCAACTTGCTCTCAGAACAAAGAAGTCCTCCACACAATGAGATTTATTTTACATTGGAATTGGGAAAATACCTCTCACACTAAGTAATAATTCAAATTGTATAGGCAATAGCCATAGGCTTGCCCTTAATAATTACAACTTAGTGTTTAGTAAGAGGACCTGAATCACGTTAGGACTATGTTTATCTTATAATGTCAGATTGATTGTTGGTAATTCATGATCTAGGAATTTAATGACTATCAAGTTAGTTCTATTACCCTACGTTTTCTCCATTGTCATTTTTCACTTACAATCTTCTTTTCCATCATACTTATCCTCGAGTACTTTTGTTACACAGCATGAACTCCTCCTCTTTTCTCTATTATTGTTTTCCTTTTCAGGATTTCTCTTTTGGTTACTTTTTCCAACACTGATGATTATATTTCTTTGGTAAAAGACAATTTCCTGCTAGCCACCCTCAATCTAAAATAAAACTTAGGTTGAAGACACATTACTCACTACCGAATTAAGTCCAAGATAGAATGATTACCATGTATTATTTCACGGTGTTTTCTACACAGCCTACATGGGTCATAATGCCAAAATCTAGGTTCCAATATCCAATACGGAATCAGGCCCACAACAACAACCTCTCATTTTCATTCTTATCTTTTCGGTGGTAATTCAGTAGTTGCTTCTAGTAAGATATAAAAGGGTTCAACTTGGAAAATAAAAAATTGATTGGTGACCTTTTAAGGCTTTAACGACTTATCAAGGAAAGCCTAGGATTATTTTCATACTATCCTACATTGTACTTTGTTTACAATTTGAACCGAGCAAGTTCAAGATATTATATACACAAAATATTATACGAAATCACTCGCCCACACTTGCAAGTATATACTCATTTAAATTCAAACTCGTTAGGCAGATAGTATAAGGAAATTCAAACACAATCAATAATAACCACCTACTACACCGCAATTTTAGAATAACATACAATCAATACTTGATCGAAGCTAATAAAATAACTTAATGTTGAAATTGCTTATATACATGGGTATTGATGTTTAATGGAGTACATCAAATTAAATAAATAAATAAAAATACAAGTTGAAATTAAAAAAAAATACATCAAAATGAACCTAACATGCCAGTTCTCCAAGATAGCATGCCTAAGGGAAAAGATTTTGGCAAAACATCCCTCAGACATAAAAAAAAAATAAAACAAAAAAATGGTAGACTACCCTACTACATAATAATGGTGCGTTGTCTTGAATGCATGAAAAATAAATGCGAAAAAATGGGAAGAGAAAGTGTGCAAAAACATTATGGCCTATGTCGCATCCTCTGATTCGGGAACAACCCCAAATGGCTGTCCAAAAGTGATATGCATTGCTCTACTTGGCTCCTTAGAAATTGTAGGTGCCAAATGACGTGCTCAGACTCAGCCGACATTGTTCTAGCAGAAGCACCCATCGCTTGTGCTCATCATCAATCCTCATCGAGCATGAAACTTTTTTTCGATGCCTGCAATGCCTCTTCTAACTCATCCTCCTCTTAACTGCTACTCCACTTCCTCTTTTTCTTCTTCTTCTTACAATATTCTACCTGATCCTCACCACCTGCAATCACGACCTTCCTTTTTAATGCATCTCTGCTAGATATAATATTCGGTCCTTATCTTCAGATTTGATGGGAACTGCTGTTGTTGGGCTCATTGAATGGTAACCTTGCTATAACGTTGTAACATCGATTTGTAGTTGCTCAAGCTCAACCTGAAAATTGCCCATTTAGATGGGTTCATATGATGCTCATTCATACGTTCCTCCATATTTGATCCTATATTGAATTGTGTCATATGACTCCATAGTCTCCTTGATTTTATGATCCATTAATAGCTCTACCTCTACTGGTAACACCTCTAGTTGAGTCTCATTTCGTCTTACCCTTTTAAGAAGTCTTGCAAAGTTTGTTGGGGTAAAATTGAACATAGATGGTGGTGGACGATCTGCAAACTAACTAGGGGGTTCAAGCTGGTCCTGAGGCACTATAATCCCTGTGCATGGTAGGGGTGAAAGCTATATCTATAGACTCAGTGCCCATCTAATCTTCAGACCTTGTTTTGGCAGCTAATGTGGCTCTATCTTTTCTTTTTAACTTTAAGTTTAGAAAGATCTTTCAACCTATTTAAATCATATATCTTGAGGGCATGAATTCCCACATCGATGCCTGTTGAGACAGGTACCTTGGCTTACTGGCAAAGCTCAATTAGGCTAAGGTATAATAGGTTGTACCTTCACACATAGCTTATATCCGCAATTCTTTTTCTATCGGACGGCCAAAGTTTAAGTTGTACTCGGAATATATACAGGCTACCAGCACTACATCCTCATCTATTAATCTATTCGCCCGTGTTGGTTTAATCCTCATCGGATCCACTAACCACGAAAACTATGCAATGAAACTCAGGGAAGCAGTCTGTATCGGCAGGCATGGATTGCATAAAAAAGTTGGTTACACATCCATCAGTACCTGAGTAAACCAGTCTCACTAGATCTTATAGTTGGCGTATTGGTAGACATAGTCGGGATGGTAAGCTAGAGCCATTTAATTAGGAACAAATAAGAATTGGTTTAAATTTTGAGTCAATACATCGATGGGCACTTGTCACACCATAATATTATTCATGACCCCCAACTATGATATTTTCTTTCCCTTTGGAGTTATCTGTTGCAGTTTTGCTTTCTAGTTTGCATAAACTCGTGAAATAATGTTTTATAGTATTTACCTGGTGGTTTGTTCATTCACTTAAGATAGTAGTCCTTGAATACTTTCTCAAAATTTGGATGCCTAGGTAAGTGGTCCGTTACTAGTCATACTTCTTCAGTAATGCTCTTCGATACTATCGTTTAGCGTTTATGATCAGCCCCTTAGAAAAGATCTCATCTGAGCCAGGCACAGCCTATCAAGACTAATATCAAAACTCTGCATTCTTACTTTTTATTATTTGATATATGCCTACCTGTAATTGAGCATTGGGAGCTTCTGCTATCATAGAGTTTGTGCTGTTGTTACTACTGCTGGTGCCGGCCTTAGATAAACTTCGAGACTCATCCACTTGATCCTCATTAGATAAGGTAATCGAAACCGGTTTAAGTTTTTAAAGTGTTTGAGTTTGGCCACTCTACCGGTGGGTTACCTGCTTTCCAGGGCTTCATTCTTCATCCCATAGCCCATGGGTGACACTACCGCATTGGTCGACGCATCATCATTGTTGTAATTTTGGTGCCAAACCTGGATGAAATTCAAACATTAGTAAACTCATCAATTAAATAAGAAATGTGTAATATAATAGAGTCAGATGGAAGAACTCGCCATTTCATCATATGCTAGATGGTTCTCTTGGTAAACCATCTATTTTTAGATGGTGGAACAGACTAGACATCTAATAGTAAATGATTTGTCTGGTGGCCCATTTTGTATCCCTTAAAGGTGAATTAATAGAACTAGTATGCTTGTTGATATGCTATAGGAGTAGATGTTTCATCTCCCTAGAGGCGATTCGCCTACTTCTTTTCCTCGTAGTGAACCAACTGTACGATCTTAATCTCTACCAATTTTTAAACTAAATTCAGTCAGAGTATCATGGCTAGTCAACTCTTACAATTCAATTTGGAATGTGTAAAATAAAAAAACTTTGTCCTCAAAACAACTAAAATAAAAATTAATAGTGCAAGGTACTATCACTAAAAGGTGGTAGGTTATTCAGAATTCACCGACCGTCCAATGCTTATGAATAGAAAAATATAAACCATAAAATAATATACATTACAACTAAAATATTACTAATGCAATTCTTGATAGGAAACTTGAAAATTTAGCCTTATTTTTCAGTGATGAGTTGGATTCTTGGAAAAGTTGAATACAAAGTACAAAAACACGTCTCCCTAAAGGAGGATGAAGGATTGAAGGCATGTTAATGGGGAGGATATTGCATGTTAATGGTCTGTGCATTTTCAATTTGTGGGAACCGATCGGTCAGGGCATTTTATATCCTTTTTAGCTGGATGTGTCAGGTCTGTTCTATTTGAAAAGAGGCCCAACCCAGCAAGTTTAAAACTTTTATTAGATGGAAAAATTAGGTGGAACTTTTATAATGAGATGGTTCTCCCAAACATCCGTCTGAGACCACCCTTATTCAGTGGGTTCCCAGCCAGACGATTACACTAGGCGGATCATCTAGTACAAGATGAATAGCCCAGTATTCTATTTGGCTGGTGTGATCCTCCATTAACTCTGTCTCCATATTCATTAACACACTTTGCATTTAGGATAAAAGAAAATATTCCTATAATAATAAATATGTAAGTATCAATTAATTAAAAACAAAAACAACTGAAAATAATGAGGGATATAAATTTAGGTTACCTCCCAATAGTTCTTGATTTAACATCGTGGCATGACGGTTATATCCAAGTCCTTAGACTTAATCTTTTTTGGGAATCTGCAGTATCACTGGGCAGTGTTCAAACCCTCTGTTGGTTTAGCGATGTAGATAGCTATCCTATATGAAACTCCAGGTGCCCTACTGAGGCAGAGAGGGAGTCAACCCTCTAATCAATTTTTGAAACCTTAGTATTGATAGATTGAAGGCTCTCGTCATACGATTCTACTTTAGTCATCACTTTTGCTAACATCTTTTCTATTGAGGTGTTTGTCTCCTTCTCACATTGCCTAGGAGGAAAATAAACTTCATTTCGGTTCTTTCTCAACACCCCCCTATCTTTCCAACTGCTTGACTTTTTGTCCTAGTAGAATCTTTTGTTGTTGAAATAATTACAGTTTTAGTTCCAACTTTAGGTTCCCTATTTGAACCCCCTGGTTCTAGGAGCACGTGGCCTCTTTGTTCGATTCAGAATCATTTTCTCTACATAGTCCTTTTGTGTATGATGCGACATCTTTGACTCTATCGTAGTTGTTCCTGAGCAATTTTTTAGACACAAATTCAGATATTCCATATACTGGTCTCTCTCATCATCTCTTTAGTGTTGTTCTACCGACATAATATCATTCTTGGCCACACTAAATATTTTAGACTCTTTGGTTCTTAATCCTCTTATGTTTTTCGATATCGTGTCCAACTTTTAGGAAAAATGTGAATAAGTGCATGACATGTAGGACCCTCATTGATTCCATACACAACAAATTTTTAAGGGGCATTCAGTGCATGATAAAATATCTCCTTCAAATAGTTATCTCCTAACCCGTGTGTGGGATATTGCTTGAACTTTTGTAAAAATGATGCCACACTAATGAACTTCTTCATCATGCTTCTGCCTGAAGTTTGTTATTTCACCCCTTAGTACTAGTTTTTTGGAAGGGGGAAAGAACCTTTCTAGGAAAGTCTCATTCATCTTAACCAAAATTTTTATATAGTAGGGTGGCAGATCATCGAGCTACATAGTAACCTCTCTACTCAGTGATTGTGGAAAAAACCTCAACCTGATAGCATTCCGGAATACTCCAGGAAAGTTGTAAGACTTGAAAATGGCTTGAAATTCTTCAGGTGCAAGGTTTTGTCTACATATGAAACTCCTCAAAACAGACCTTTCATAGTTCAAAGTTGAAGCATTATATTGGTGATGTTGAATATTCCTTCTCGGGCTTGCGGTGTTATAATAATTTCTCAAGTATCCCCAGCGCCCTCAAGGTTTGTATCCTCTTCATCCATATACACCTCATGATGCCTTACAAGTTGAGGTCTGTGCGGTGCATCTTTCGATTGTTGTTCAGGGTCAGGTAGAGCTGCATTCTTAGTCGTATTCATTCTTGAAGAAGTTCTTGATATCTCGTGACAGAAAGGAAAAAGTGAAGCTCCTAGACTTTGAGTATTAGTACACTATATGTGCCCTACAGTAGACAAAAACAACCCAAAATGTGATAACTAAAAGTAACCCTAACTAATAGTCATTTAGACTTCACCGATGACCTTATTTCCTTGAAATGGCGCAAAAATTTTACAATGCTCAAATAACACTTTCCTCAGAAGTATAAACAATTGATCTCCAATATCACAGGTAATATGGTATTAGGTGTCGACAAGTAGCATTAGATAATAGTTAGTGTTTCTTTCTAGGTATGGAGAACAAGTAAAAAGGGTGATTATGTGACTAACGGAGTTTGTTGTTGATGCTTTTGATTATAGAATGACTCAAGTATGTCATTAGCCTAAGTTCATGTTCACCATGGTTCAACCAACCATTGGATTGTAATCTTATATAGTTGTGTAATCTTTACTGATTGTAGAGTTACGTACAAGTCCAATACTATTTACTTAAAGTGTTTCTCAACCTTAAATCCTAAGAAAATATCTTTTAAACTAGGTTAGGGCTGTGAATGAGTGCATTTTTCTTATAATGGTAACTCAAGATGATTACTATTGCTACAACAATAACCATTAAACAACGGTTAACACCCATAAGTCTCATAGCATAATATCAACACATGTTTTAGCCACAATGTTAGAGCTAGTTAAACCTAGGCATATTATAGTGTTTGCAACCACTAAAAAACATTTTTCTATAAAGATTATCTTCATACGTTGTAATATAAGCAACAACCCTAGGGTTGAGGTTTTAGCCTACCATTGATATCAACATACAATAATGAAAATTTTAAGTGGTGAGTAGTGTACCACATAATTAAATTGACAGTTGATTATAAAATGATGATCAAGGAATCCAACCTTTAAGTGATTGAAAGAATATATGTATCAAACCCTAAATCACAAGTCTTAGTTCTTTCTAAATATCGCTCTATAAAAAATTCTTTCTAAACTATACTAATTCTGCAATTTATAGAGTATGGGTCTAAGTGCGATATCAAAAACTAAGACTAGGCCTTTGTTCACTTTAGGAGAGATATCAGATGAAATGTTTGTCACCTCTGGTCTGACCGTCTGGTCTTCTGTCTGTCACCTCTTTCATCCAATGAATTTGTCAAGAGATGAAACCTTTGGACGAACCGTCTCCAATCAGCCAAAATGTCTGTTGAGACCTCTTGGCTTTTTCTCTTCGTCAAACTATTAAGTATTCCACAAGAATCGTTTGTCTTTAAATAGTTCATTTGTCCCGTTGTATGTGTATTCTTTTTAACCAATGTCATTTTAGTTGGATGGTTGGGTTAGACGATTCATCTAGTGACAGGCGAAACGTCTCTTTATCAAGTAATTGTAACAAATAAACCGTAGGGAAATTATAAAGTTTCTTCTTAATGTTGAAAACTTTTATCTTGGCATGCTCATGGATAATTTACATTGATAGTGTATGTGTTCATGGTATAGAAGCATGAAATTTGACATTTAATTTTTTAATCAAAACAATTACATAATGTCCCAATATTTTTCAAGCGAATTCAAAAGTCATGTTTGTAAGCTAAAAGGTTAGAAATTGTTGTTATGGTTATGGTTAGTACTCGAAAATTTTTAACTTGATGTTTTGTCTTTTAAAGCATAATTTTTTTGTTAGAGTGAGCATAACAAAAAACAGGGTTTAAATTGCCTAAAATCACAAGGTACAATCAATTTAAAGTATAAACATGATACAAACAGAATAATAGAGTCAGTTGATAAGTTCAAAGTTCAGTGGCCTAATTATGGAAAAGTGCATAATAGTTCACCATGTGTTCAATCCTGGGAGTAACATTAGTACTGATAGGATTGCCTTTGTCAATGTTTAGGGAAGCCTAACAACATGGTTAATGTTTGACCCCGTAGCTTTTTGCATGGGAGATGTCGGTTATAAAACCTCCCAAGGTTTAACAAATTTCACTCCTGAGTTTTAGTGAGACTACAAAGTCAGCAGAGTCACGAGGTTAGTTGAGTGTCACTTGAAGTGATAAGTACATAGAGAGGTTTTTCAACTACGCCCATCATATCTGGTTTAAAGTAGTTAAATATGTAGGTTTTTTAATTATGTCTACATTAATCTCTGTCTACATTAATCTCTACCAAATCCTTAACTAATATTTAAAAATCTATATATTTCTACATTATTTCAACTTAGTAATTAATAGTTGAGGTTGGTATTACTCATACATGCATTGCATAACATTGTTTATTTCATTGTATTTAGCTTGATTTTATTACTTGCTATTTACTTAGTACTTTCCATGTATTGACCGCTGATTTTGTAGAATAATTTACACGATGTATATCTAACCAACCTTCCTAGAAGTTGTGGTTGACTTGCATTACATTAAAAGAAGTGTAAAGTCACGAATTCCCATTTTGTAACACCTTGAATTATACAATAGTTTTTATGAGCTAAACAAAATAAGTCTATGAAATACTTCAAATTCAAAAGAAGGGTCCACGGACTATCAAATGGGTTGTCGGGACAGGGAACCCATCGTGTAAATTTTCTAGTGAGAGGGTCTAATTTTTGTAAGTTTCCACCATCTGTCATTCATTTCCATGGTGCCCCATCAAACCCCTTTAATTCTTTGATTTTCTTTTTCAAAGTGCTAAATCATTTTGCGAACCCTTCCATGGTATACAAACAAATTGATGGACTGTAAAAGGTCCTGTAATAATCATCCAGTGAATTCCAAAATTTGTGTAAGTGTTGGATTGTTCCATGATTAATAAAAAAAGATGATAGACCATATCCGTCAAAATTTTTTAGAGATCCAATTCGGAGGACATGACTTGAAGGACCAGTTGACAAACCATCAATTGGGTTTAATGACCATCAACCCATCTACCAAATAGCCCCAGTTGGTTTTTAATCCAGGTTTCCCTGGGGTGTTTTAGACGTTCCCACCATTTAATTACCCAATCCTATTTCGTTTGGGCTTCAAATTTACGTAAATATTAATAACCAAAACCCTTTCTTTTAATTCATAAATCCATAATCATATCAATGAGTAGTTTATTCATAGTTTTATTTCAAGGGTGCAAATCTAGGGTTTTAGCAAGAGATCTTTTGTAGAAACTTCCATAGAGTCTCTCCAATTTAGGTATGTGTGTTATAAATTAGGGTCTCTTTTCACCTTTGTTCCATACTATCCTAGTATTTGGTTTATGATTATACTTAGAGATTCTAGGGTGAATCCCCATAATTAGTGTTTATGTTAAGAATTGTGTATTTTACTTGTTGCATGTGTTCATAATAAATTTGCAATAAATTAAGAAGCATGGTCTAATTCAAGAGTTGTAAGTACCATATGTTGAGTCTATATGTCTTTTGATGATTTTGGGAAGATTACCATAAATAGAGGTCAAGTTCATGGTATACTGAGTTGGAGGCTTAGAAACATGAGTCAAAGACATGTTCAAGTATTTATAAATTTCAAACTACCGATTTCGACTTTTAGAGATCTAAGTATGATTGATGAGTTAGTTAAACTAAAAGAAAGTTCAAGTATAAGAATGTGATAGATAACTGAGCTAATAATAAGTTAATGATTTCATGAGCCCTTTTGTTGATAACAAAGGCAGAATGAGTGATGTAAGTTGATGGTTAATTTTGGAGTAGTATTAGCAGCGAGTGGATTTAGGCAACACTGTCCTTGTCACATAACTTGTATAGCCAAATGTAGGTATTCCATGCCCCAAAGTGTTGTTAATAGTTAATGGATGAGTGGATCTGCTATGAGATAGTTCATGGCTTGTACTCTTGAGTGTTTGGGCCATGTGCATAATAGTGATATATTTTGGACTTTGTAGCCATGTGCACAAGGAATATCGGTTATAGAACCTCCTAGGTTAGTCAAAGTAAGTCAAGGTCAGCAAGGCTAGCCATGCGTCATTAAGGTAAGGGATATTTTATCTAAATTTAATTTATTTTCTTGGTAAAAAATATTGTTTCATATGATTTTACACTGAGACACTTTATATTCCTGAGTTGAAGCTTTTAGTTGATATCTAATAAGACTTGTCTATTATTGTCCTATTTGAGTTAATACTTGTTTATGCATTGTATAGCTAGGAGATGTTTTACTAATTTATATAACATGTTTTCTCCTTACTCACATATCCAATACACTTCATGTACTAACTTCTTACATTCCATGTTGAATGTTAACCTCCATACAGACCTAGGCATCAACTTAGGAGCTTGATGTTATCTTTGATCATAATCCTTAGAATATATTATAAGAGTGGTGAGTCCTTAATTCTATGGGGAGTCGAGAGATGAATATTACTCTTTTATTTTTGTAAGATCTAGACTTTAGCATTAGTCTATATTTTTTCTAGTTACAGACTAGATAGGGATCTTTTCCTGGTAGATAAACGCCAAGTGTATAATGGCTTTTAGACAAATATTGAGTTAGTATTGGATATTAAGTGTTCATTTATTGAGTTAATTATTTATTGACTGATGTGAGTTAGGATGGATCATTGGCTCATGAGAAGCTCTACCCCAAAGTGTTGTTAATAGTTAATGTATTAGATCTTTCAGTTCAATTATCACAGAATGTTTAAAAGAAAATGTTAGGTAGAGTCTTAGTTAAGAATATGAACTTCAGTATAATTATAACTAAGAAGACATTGAGTGTTCAGGAAATAGTTACCTTTAATCTGTTGTCTTTCATGCTTTGAAGTTCAACTCTGAATGTATGTATTCTGACTCATGCTTTATACATTTCATATAATGTCTCCATATTGATAGCCAGCTCTATAGGCAAAAGGTTGGGATTAACAAAATCAGGCTACACAATCCCTAGATCCTCAGCAACAATATAACATCACCAATGCTGAATTTAGAAACATGATGCACTTGATTTCTCATACAGTGGTTGCATAGGCTCAGGAGCCAGCGCGAGTTCCAGTTGTTTAGCCAGTAGCTCTTTATGCCTGAGTGGTCAGGGTGATGGATTTCCTGAGCTCGAGCCATATGGAATTCCATAGTTCAAGGGTTAGGGGGATCCTGAGAACTTTAAAGAGGAGGTTAAAAAAATCTATGAGATGTTAAGGGTTTTAGATGTGCATTGGTTAAATCTAGCCGCATATAAGATGCATAATGTTTCAATGTTTTTGTATGATATATGGAGAAAGAATAAAGTTGTTGGAGCATCTCCTAAGAACAATGTTATTGGAGCATCTCCTCCCTCTTTGGATGAGTTTGAAGAGGTATTTATGGGTAAGTTCTTCATTATAGAGAAGAAAAAAGAGAGGGTTAGAGATTTATTAGTCTATAGTGGTGCTTGTTCCATCCAAGCGCACATGCAAGTGTACGCGTTCATACAAGTAATATAGTGGCTCTAGCTAGCAGGATATCAAACACACAGGGACTTGTAATTTATTGATTCTCTTGATTAAGTTATAAAATGATTTAGGTCTATGTCTTTATTACGAGTGGATATGATTATATTAACTAAGTGCAAACTAAATTGTAATATAACTAAAAAGTGTGGAGTAAATTATAATTAAAGAACTTCAATAAATTAAAAGGTTTTACGGCTATGGATTTGACCACACACACACATCCGAACTTTAATTAAGAAAAGCTATTTTTCCGTTGATTGTTTAGTTAGGGGCTATGAATATGACTAAGGATTGGTCCTCTATTAGCCACCTAATTACTAAAGTAACAACTATATAGGTCTAGAGTGATGTTCGCTTATCATAACAGCATTAAGATATCTTCCCTAATGTACCCGAGTGAAGCAACTACGTACACTGTCATGTCATAGTTAAACTAGTTATATTACGTTCCTAGGGTTAAGGTCGGTAACATAAATGCGCTCCTTCTATTCCAGTTCACAATACTAAGTTATCGGTCAACAACCTTAGCAAGTATAAGACTGCTTCTAAAAGT
>JBDJHY010469094.1:0-17492 GCA_039654485.1 Withania somnifera | reverse complement strand
TGCATGTCATGCCCTAGGTCTATACCCTAGACGTAACACTACTTGAAACCTTGAGTGACTACAAGCTAACCCTTGAATGTAATAACACATGAAACCTAAACCGAGATATACAACAAAAGATGATACATGGGATAAATTTCATACTAAAACTAAATAATATAAAAGTTATTTGACTGAAAAATACATTATCAAAAAACTGAATGCAATTTTTTAGTGATTGTCTATAAGCCTCTATTAATAGTGATGAATAGTTGGGAAAAACCTCAAACAAACTCTAAATACTAGAAAGAATAAAAAATAAACTTAAACAATGAATACTTTACCCTAGAATAATAAAGACTCACCATATGCTGACTGGGATCTGCAGAAAATTAGAATCCATGGAGCTTAGAGGGATACCTAGATCTACAGTGTGTATGTAGGCATAGAGTATGCGTCACTACTTTGAATGCACTGGTATGTGAGTTTATGGAGACGTATTGACTTGGTGCTAGATACTACTCCAAACACTAAAACACTATTTGATTATACTATACTGAACTTAACAAGTAAAATGATGCTTTTAAACCTATATAAGTCATACTGAAATAAACTGAGTCTATGACCATTTAGATCCTGAAATAGTAAATATGCTTTAATTTAAGCCTTAAAACTAATATATATCTAAGACTCTGATCTAAAGATCAAACTATACTAAAGATGCTTTAAATAGCTTGAAAACTAAACTTTTATGCATACTTAGAAAATACCTGAAATACTAAATAAGACATATAAATCATGCTTACGACTGACATATATCGAATACTAACTTGTAGCCATGAGAAAATATAGACAATAAACGAATTCACATTTAAAGAATGAATCTTTCATGAGAAACTAAACTAAAAACTAAAATCATGCTTATATACTTTGTATGCTCTAAAACTAGTAAAGTCGTGAACTTTATGCATACAAATCATGTGTAAAATTGAGTAATGACATGTGAACGCGAAATAATTTAGATGATGTATAAATTCAATGCTAAAGGAGGAAATTTTCGTGAATCTTTGACTAAGAGCTGAGATCATGCTTGAATTAGGAGATAATAAAGATACTCTGTTATAACAATAGAGAATCATGATAATACTTGTAAGAACATGACTATGAACATAATATCATCATTCAAGACTAAATTTCAAATTTAGGAATCAACTTGGTAAGAACACTAACCAAGACATCGTGAAATATTAACTTAAAAAATTAAATTTTGTCATGAGAGTGAAAGGGTATTCTCATTGGATACCCACATATATGATTACTGAAATCCTACAAAAAAGATGATGGGGAGACTAAATTTCTGTTAACTTTGGGATGAAAACCCTTTTTCTAGATTAAGGGAAAATTCTCTAACTTAAAGCGTAAAAGTGGAGAATGAGAAGAAATTTCTAAGTGTCGTTATTTATATTACCTTTCAGAAAGACAAAAAAAAGTAGTTTGAAATTAATTGAGTTGGTAAATTACCCCTGTGGCCTTTTTAAAATGGAGTTGAAAACTCATTCTTGGTGACCTATGCTCTCGTCATGAGGCTAACTTGATGCCTCATGTCGTGAGGCTTTTTGCGGACCTGTTCCAGAGAGACCCCGTGCTAAGTACAATGGTGTGGGGCTTAAGTGATGAATTTAACCTCACGTCATGGGGTTTATCTGGTTTCTTTAACCTCGAGTCATGTACCTAATCTCATGGGTCTTCCCCTATAGTGCGGGCTTTAGTAAAACAGTCATAACTTCTTACTCCGGCCTCAAATTTATGTGTGGACAGTTGTGTTGGAAACTATACTAAGAGAATATGAATTTATATAGGTTATGGTTCACTTAACTTATAATATTATATGTATATTATCATTTTAAGTTGACCCAATTCTTTACATAAATGAAATTTAATTGGTAGAAAACCTTTCACTTTAACTTTGTGCTAGGGATTCGTTAAGACCTCAAATAAACTCCAACACTTAACATACACTAATTATATGGAATAAAATCCTTGGTTAAAGTAATAATTCAATGGATTCATTTCTAACCAGATACTTATAACAGTTCAACTTTTAGCTCAAATGTTGAAGATGTTACAATATCTCCCTGTTAGGGATGTGTAAATGATTACTAAACATAGTGATAGAGTACTAGACTATATTTTTTTTAGGGATAATATGATCCATAACCATAACAAAACTAAAATTTAATCATAACTAGACATACTAAGAATGAATGCCTACATGGAATGCATAGAATTTTGACATGAATTGTATGAGATAAATACAGTTGTTAGAGAAAGGAGTAATTTATGCGAATCTTACTCTACTATGACATGGGGTTGACAACCAACTACAAAGGATTGCAAAGAATCTAGCCTAAAATTGAAGGATATTATCTGAAACATGAACTTAGCCTTGAACAAAAGTCCCATTTAAAGAGAAAATATAAAACATAAAACATGAGCTTATTGAGCACTAAATAATAACATGAACCCCTCTATCTCAAATTATATGATCTACAACCATTAATCTTGGAAACACTTCCCAAAATCTCTTCCTCATACATAAGCTATACCTCATTCTTTGCATTCTATAAATTTTATAATGGTACATATAACTATTAGAGCTCTAATCACATGTTCTCATTTTCAAGATTAACTTTGTTGTACAAGGTTCTACATATAATATAATCATGCTAGCCTAAGACATGAGGTTCCATATTATATATCCACAAGAACATTTCTTCTTCTTATACCTAAGATCAACCAACCTCTAGCTCCAACAAAAGAATCACCAACCACATAATGCAATTTACACACACTTATAAACATGATATTCAAGATTAACAGCATATCCTATTATATCCTTTATTAAGTCAAAGCTATCTAGGGATCTTTTAAAGTATCACTAAAGTAAATAACATTGGTATACTCAAAAAAGGGGCACACCCAACAATCTCATTTACTCATTACAGATAACTGGACCTTACCTTATTTTTTCCTTATTCTTAATAAATTAGGTGATACAAACAAACCATAGTAGTACACACCAAAGTATCCACTAACTGATTACCAAATGTATCGCATCTTATCTTTCACGTAGCTTCTTTCACTACTGTGTGCCTTATCATAAATTGGATCACTGAAAGGGATAAAGCACTATCATAAACTGAGAACTACATATAATAATACAACTTCAGATAATCATCATGGATTCTAAACGGAGCATCACTACTGAAAGGAATACTATTCACTTTATTAGAAGTCTAAGAAGTAAAGTACAACAGACACAAGTACTTTATATGCTGGATAAATAAAGCTTAAATATAGGCCGCACTAATCTTAATCAAGGCATATCATGATTTTATTAGACACTTTGGGAATATCCTAAGGTCTGAGTCCACAGGACTTTTAATAATGAGATACATAAATGCAATATAATTGATTACTGAGGCATGCAAGGGTGTGAAAATCATAGTCATGAAATAGATTGTTTGGCTGAAACATAATGTAAGCTAAACATCTGAATCATACTGGGTTCATGAGACATAGGGTTAATTGAATATATGAATCATGATATAAATAACATAGGGCTAAAATTCATAGCTTTAGAGATAAGATTGAAGTTGCTGAGCTGACACTCTTACTTTTTATTCTAAGATCTGATAACGCATATGATAAGAATGAAGGGAATGAGCATAGTTCATGGGTATGCTTCCACCATACAATACATGAGTAATATGACATAATAATAGAATATGAGGAATTCCTGGGGAAGTTACTCTTATGCCCTTAAAAATAAAGTTAAAAATCATAACTCGAGACTACAGCTCTGCCGCAAGGCTAACTTTTCCAGTTATGAGTTGCATCATGAGGCTTATCATGACCATTATCCGGTGATTCTCCATACTAAATACCATGGTACGAGGCTAACTTTCTCACTTTTACCTCGCAGAGCGACGTTAACCTGACACTTAAACCTCACACCGCAGGGTCCTTTTGTCATATAGATTTTTCACTTATACTCCCATACATCCAAGCAAAATCCTTTTTATATGATGCATGAGTCATTCCCCCTTATATCAAGGCCACTATTCTAAACTTGTGGACCTATTCAATATACTCAAACTAGGTTGAGCTCAATTTACTATAAATGGTTGGCCATCACTAATCACATGATTATTCAACTCTCTCACTATAGTATTGGACTTACAAATGCCAAAAACTCTTCCTCAAACTTCTTGCTAGGTTATATTTTGATAAAACTTATATTAACTCTTCTTTCACCTCTAAGTTCATCATTTTGCAACTTATACATTGATTGGCATACATAACAACTTCCTCTAACCCTCAACAATCAAGTCTTCTCCTTTTAATCTACTAAAATCACGCCTCTAGATTCATATCCACCCAAGTTAGCAGAAATAGCAACTATGCCAAAAGATTGTAATATGTTCTACCTACGACTTCTTTAATTCAACTTTTAAGGCCACCAGGTAAATACATAATTCTCACTCTTCACACTAGGAAAATTAAGAGTACTAAACTGGCCATATGTAAAACTTTCACTTAAAACTCATATAATAATATGCTATCAATATTAATTTCTACGGGTACATAACTTTGTCTACTTACTATATTCAATCACTATTTAAACTCTATTTTTTTCTATCGTTTAACTTCAAACTTCTAAATTTTTGGTCATTCTACTACTCAAGCACTCTATACTTCCTCCTCTCACTACTCATCTATAGAAGGTATATAAAAAGGGTATGAACATGAACGATATTCTATGTTAATAGAATGAATGGGTACGAACATGAAACTTACTCTATTTTAATAGCACGAATTATAGATAAGGATACATTATTTTGGATTGACTAGACTGAAGGTAGTAGGCTCCTCTCAAGCCCTTGCACAACCCTTGTAATTTAAGCTAGATCTACCTGAAAACTGAACTTTACTTGCTACTAGCTAGAGGAATTTGAGCAATGCTCAAATAAGAACAAATTTCTTAGAGGGATGCTCTATCAAATGATTTAGAATAAGAAATAAGGGACAGTTTTCTTAAATGTCCGTAATCACTTATTTATAGAAGTGTGGTTGTAACTATGATAAATAAGATCCCACAAACACGGCTTCATAGAGAACCTAGTACACATGAACTTTGTGCTCTTATACCAAACTTTTCATGCCCCAAGTCTACACCTAGGACGTAACACGGTACTTGACACCACAAGTGGCTCCAAGCTAACCCTTGGCCTATCATAACACATAAAATGTAAACTGGATATAAAATGGAAAATGATACATGCTCTAACTTTTATACTATAAATAAATAATGCAAAAGTTCTTTGAATGAAAATACTTTATCTAAAAACTGAATACAACTTCTTAATGAATGTATATGAAGCTTCTAATAATACTGGTGAGTAGTTGGGACAAACCCCAAACAAACTCTAAATACTGGAAAGAGTAAAAATAAACTGAAACTCTGAAAACTTTTCCCTCAAAGAATAAGGACTCATTATCTACTGACTGGGTCTGCTGGAACTTACAATCCATGGACCTGAGACTGATACCTGGATCTACAGTGTAAATGTAGTCATAGAGTATGCATCAGTACTTTGAATACACTAGTATGTGAGTTTATGCAATGACTTTCATAAACATGGATGAATAAATAAAATACAATGTATGTATCAAATATGGATATGAGAGTATTTAAATACGCATAAGTTGAGACTTACATCACAAATTCCTTTAATGAGCTATGAACTGGAACATGTCTGAACTATAGGAATTAGATACCATAAATGCTTTGAACAAGTACAAGCTATGATTATGAAATAATAAAGACTGGCTACATGCATAAAAACAAGCACTGAGACATGGAGCTTTTAAGTGAATCATATAAAGTCATGTAGAAATCATGCTAAACTGAAGATAACTGGGCTAAGACAAATGAAGTAAATTCATGGACTAAGTTGAATTCTCAACTAAGGTAAATCATATATAGGGCTAAAATAACTCAAATATATCATGCATTTAAAATATATAGTCATAAACTTTACTGAAAAATAAAGCTATAAACTATAACTCGAAACTAACTAAATATTGAGTTGCAATGACTCATATATAGCTACAACAATATTGAAAGACGAATATTATATTAATAATAAAATAGTCATATTTGTTGTAAACTAGTGAATCACGCAACATGCTTATTCATACTATAAAACTAAAAGTTGAACATAGGTAGGAGATTCTCTTAACCAACATGATCATGTGAGTGACTCATAGAGGCCAAATTAATAACCCATTGGTAAGGCCCCCTATACTTGACCAAAGGTATAGATCTGGATGACATGGATCTACTAACTGATAACTAATCTAATCAAGCTAAAATCCTTAGAGGGTGATGTAGCTTTGGGATAAGGGCTATATGTAACTTGTATGACTCGGTGGTAGATATTACTACCAAAACTGAAATATTAATTGTTCATACTATACTAAACTATACTAGTAAAATTATACTTTAATTGAGCTTTTACTATTCATACTGAAGTAAACTGAGTTTGTGATCATCTAGATCCTGAAATAACAAATATGCTTAATTTAAACCTTAAAACTAATACATATCTAAGATTGTGATCAAAAGATCAAACTATACTGAAATGTGCTATAAATAGCCTGAAAACTGAACTTTTATGCATACTTATAAATAACTTGAAATACTGAATAAGACATATAAATCATGCTTAAGATTGACATATAATTAGTGCTAACTTGTAGCCTTAAGGAAATATAGACAATAAATGAATTCATATGAAAAGAGAGAATCTTTCATGAGAAACTAAACTAACAGCTAAAATCATGCTTATAAACATTGTATGCTCTAAAACTAGTAAATTCATGAACTTTATGAATACAAATCACGGTAAAATTGAGTAATCACATGTGAACGAAAGAATTTAGATAATGTAATTCAATGTAAAATGAGGAATCTTTCATAAATCTTTGACTAAGAATCAAGATCATGCTTGAATTAGGATATAACCAAGATACTCTATTATAACCATGGAGAATCATGATAATATTTGTAAGAACATGACTAGAACATAATATCATCATTCAAGACTATATTTTGAACATAGGAGTCAACTTAGGTAAGAACTCTTACCATGGAATCATGAAATATTACCTTGAAAACTTAAATTTGGTCATGAGAGTGAAATGGTAACTTATTTAATACTGACATACCTGTTGACTGAAAATCCTATGGAAAAGACGAGGGAGAGACTGAATTTCTTTGAACTTGAGAATGAATACCCTTGCTCTGGATTGAGGGAAAATTCTCTTACTTGAAGCCTAAAAGTGGAGAATGAGAAGAGATTTCTAAGTGTGGGTATTTATATTACCCCTTTGGAAAGCTAAAACAAAGTAGTAAAATTAATTGAGTTGGTAAATTACCCTGTACCCTTCGTAATATGAAGTTGGAAACTCCTTCCTGGCGACCTAAGCACGTGCCGTGAGGCTAACTTGATGAGTTATATCTCATGCCATGAGGCGTATCGCAGACATGTTCTAGAAAGGCCCCATGCTAAGTACAATGTGTGGGTCTAAATTGATGACTTTAACCTCATGGCATGGGGTTATCTTATGACTTTAACCTCGCATGGAGGACTTACTCTCCCGAGACTTCCCCTGTAGTGCGGGCTTTAGTAAAACGCTCATAACTTCTTAGTGACCTTGGATTTATGTGTGTCTATTGAGGTGGAAACTATACTCAGAAAACATGAATTTAGATAAGTTATGGTAACATAACTCCTAATATTATAAGATATATTATCATTGAAATTGACCCAATTTTAGACCTACACAAAATCTAACTGATAAGAAAACCTTTCACTTCAACTTTGTGCTAGGGGTTTGTTAAGACCTAAAATCACCTCCAACACTTAACATACACTAAGTATATGGAATAAAAGCCCTGGTTTAAGTAAAAACTCAATGAATTCACTTCTAACCATATACATCAAACAATTCAAGTCTTGGCTCAAAAGCTCAAGGTGTTACAATGCAGGGCTTTAGAATGGTTATAGGTCTGTTGGTATTGCATTCATGTACATGAGCATAAAAGTGACATTTTATCACTATTTCTACACCATTTTCAGGGCAAAGGTCCCATTGGCACTAATTTTCTGACTTATTATGGACTAAGGTCCCCTTTTTTAGGTAACTTGACCAAAACTAGTATAAATCATTTTAATGATGGATTTTTCGAAATAAAGGCTAAAAAAAATGGTTTTTATATGTATCACCTATACTAGACTAGGATGAGCCTGGGTGTTAGGTATCATATATTGTTTTATCGCCTATTTTAGTTTCAGATTGAGTCCATGTACCTACATTTTTACACCTGAGATACTATGGGTTCTAGGATATACTGGTTTTAGCATTTGAGAGTTTTGTGCGGTCGGCTCAACTCCATGGAACCTACTATTTTGGGTTGCGAGTGACTTAGTAGGGGTATACTGGAGAATAGAGTTATACTGAGAGACCATTTTGTGGATCCTACATAATGGGCCTATGAGCACTGAAGGACAAACATACGGTATTACTGGTACCATCACCTTCATCATGTTTGTGTTAGCTTCTGTTTTTGTCTTTTTGAGTGTACTCTACAGTACTCTGGGAGGAAAGAAATGTGAGATTGATATTTTTTATACCTAGGACCTAAACTCAACTCTTTACTCAAAGTTTAAATAGAGACCCTGAATCTCGACAAAAAATTTGACCCTCTCATTGACTCCCGATTTGAGATCTAACTTTCCATCCCGACCCTGATTTTCAAATTTAAGTTGACCCCGACTTCATAACCAAGACCCGCCCCTAAACTTTACTCGTGTACCGGACTTGAGATTCAACCCTAACTCTTGATTCAATACCTACCCCGACTCCCAATCCAAAACCTTACCACAACTGCTGATTCAAGAACCGACTACCACTTGAGACCTTACCCCGACTCTCGACTTAGACTCTTAACTTGGGAGACAACCCTAACTCCTACTTTGATACCCAACCTCATTCTCGACTCATTATATAAAACCCTGCCTGAGAGCAAACCTCGATCTTAATGTTTGATTTTTGACTAGATCCCAACTTAGTACTTGGGATTTTCTTTTTGATCAATCTCTAATTGTAAACTTGAAACCCCACCCCAATACCAACTCGAGAGTCAACTCCGTATCTGAGATCTTGACTTCACCCTAATTTTTAATTTTGGACTTGACCCTAATTTTAATCTCAAGACACGATAGAGACACCTGACCTCCAGACTCGATACCAAACACCCAACTTAAGATCTGATTCTCAAATAAATATTGATTCATAATTTGGGGACCAGACCTAACTTTTACCTGGGACCTGATTCAAGACCAATCCTCGACTCTTAACCTAAGACCCAGCCTTGACTCCTCACCCAATTCAATTTCCAATTTGAAATCCCAACTTTCAACTTGGGACCCAACCCCAAATCTAAGACCCAACCTTAACTCTTGAGTCGATCAATAGATGATTAATTGAAAAAAGAAAAAAAAAACTTGACAAAAACACATAAGAGGCCATAAATTGGAGATTGAGGGAAAAGTGAAATAGTGCAACTGTTTAAAGGTGATAGTTGGAGGCTAGGAACTTCTATAGCGTCTATTTGTGTGTATTTGTAGGGTTTTTATTTATTTAATTGTTCTTCCCACATATTTTAGAAGTTTCATCACCCAGATAATCTAAAGGAAAATCTAATAATATCAATTCTCCTTTTCATATATTTTAGGGAACTTTTTCTAATTCTCCTTCTAATATATTTTAAGAGTATACATTAATTCTCCATATATTTTTCTTGTGAATATATTTAAGACTCCTTAATTTTTATCTTGAAAGTGTGATTAAATATTATAGTCAATTAAAATTCTGCCACAACCCAATTTCTTAGGTCATGAGGGCACCTACATCCCACCGTAGGAGAACCATCCGACAAGTATGGAAAGCAAAAGTAATAAATAAAAGAGAAAGATAATAGTAAAAGTTAGGTTAGAACAGCCGAAAATCTATACAATAAAGAAATCCCCAAAACCTTGTAAACTAGTACACGAGACACTAATGAATAGATACAATGTCTAATAGTGAAGGTACGTAATCTATCCTAGAAATCAATAACAGAAATAGACAATAGGAAAGGTAAAGGAGTAGCTCCAGATGCCAGGAGTGATCATCTATCTCAGTAATAGGATATCAACATAATCTGGAATCATCGTCGAACACTTATACTAGGATTTGCACCATAAAGATAACGAAGCATAGTACATGTACCAAAAACAACAGGTACCCAGTAGGCATCATAGGACAACTAGGCGCATATAAGAAATAAAAATAGTAAATAGTAGATAGTGAATAAATAAGTCACGTAAATCAGATAATACAAGTGTAGGCAAGTAACGATAGCTATAGATAAGTAGAGGTAAAGAACAAATAATAGAGCTAGCTAATCATAAAATTGGAAGAACTCAGATAAAGGAATGAAAGAATACCTGAGTCCCTGCAATAGATAATAAAGTAAGGGAAATAAATAAGGTGGTGTACTGGTAACCTTAATAAACGACGAATGGAGAAGGCATAATGAGATAAACCCACACATGAACCGCATCTATTAATTAAGGTAAATTCTAGGTGCTACCAACTAATAGCATAAATAAGAGGCAGAAAGTAAACAAACAGAGAAACACAAGTAGGCATGCTCACCCGCTGGCACCCCATCCTATCAGAAGGTATCAAACAAGAATACAAGTACGGAGAGTAGCATAAAAATGAAGCCTGCTAAAGTAAATGTGTATGCTCCTCCTTTGAAATACCGTAGGCACGGTAGGATGGAATTCATGGAAGGAACTATTCCCGTAAACCTATTAATTTGTTGTATACCCCTCTCATGGTTGCCTACGTACTTGGCTGGGCTGATAGGGTCCATGGTGGGGAATCGCCTTGCATATTAATAACTATCATAACAGGAGATCTTACTATATGTGATAACATGGCTCACACTATATTAGGTCTCATATGCATATTCCCAATCGAACTAGGTCTAAGACCAACCGAAAACTCAATATCTATGCCCACCCCCAGGACTAAGATCAGGTAATTGCTGATACTCAGCATCTGACAGCGGGAAGAAGTATTAGTACCAGAAAGGTCATCTACTCGGCATCAGGTTTAGGTCCTGGACTAAAATAGTATAGTAGTATGGGGTACCCAATCAAAAATTGAGTCTTAGAATAATATAAGAAAATCATAAATAAGTTTATTTTAGTGAAGTGTTCGCTTGAAACAAACTTTAATAACAAAAAGAGTCAATAATATCAAAATCTTTAAATCATATCAAAATATTTGTGCTTAATTTTCATTATCAAAATCTCGAATTAATGCAAGTCATTAATATACGAAAATTGGCCCTTGAGGTGAAATAAGATATGAAAACGGGCTCAACAAGGCAATGCAATGTTCAAAAATCATCAATACTGGTCTCTTGGCCATAAACAATGGAAATAAAGGCATAAGATCTCTATAAACAATGATGACATGCACAAATGATATGAGCACAATCACCTTCAAGGATCACATAATGTCCTGTCAGCCCTGCAGAATCTTGGAATCACTAAAACAAGAATAAATATCGAAAAAGATATTTGGTACCCACAGACATTCCTAATAATACCACCATCTATGTTCCAGAGCTAATGAAAAGCACTCAAGGCCAAAGAGTAATCTATGATAAAAAAAATTACACCAATACTAAAACGAAATTAAGAACTGGCTAAAGAAGCGGATAGGGTCAAGGGTACCAACCTAAAATTCTCAAACCAAGGAAGATAAATAGCATTATCACTTCCCATATAAGCCAAGTCAAAGATCGTAAGTCATAGAAAACCTGTCCTCCGAAGACAAGCTCATAAATACTGAGTAGAAGATGCTCGGACAGCTCCAAATCTCCAAAAATTCATAAAAGAGCTCAAAAGATGTTGAAACTAGAAAAGTAATAATCTAAAAATTAATATGAGTCCAACGATACCTATAAAACTATGAAAATATCTGGAGTTCAAATATGGGTCAAAACGGGTGTACGAGCCCTTGAACCCGAAACTCCAAACAAATGGTATAAAAATACTCCCCACATTGTAGAAAACATATACCCAAAATTTGGAGGTAAAAGGAGCAAAGAATAAGCTTGAATTTGAAGAAGTAAAGTGAAGAAATGAGGTGAAGAAATTGAGAACTTTATGAAACAATTTTGGAGAAATTAAAGTGAAAATTATAATTTAATGAAGGAAATATATGACTGGAGATGTATCATGATATTTCCCAAGATCAATGTTCAAGACCCAAGAGCTTACAAGACAAAGAATGGAGTTTTGATATGAAAAGGAAGGAGAAAATCAAAGAAAAATGGGTTTGGGACTATTTATATTGCCAGTGAATAGTGCCTCGCGTTCGCAGAACTATTTACCACGAACACAAAGGTTGTTGGGTGTAAGGAATAGAGATCATGGAAAGTGGGTAGCTATCATAAGGAATTGAAAAGTACGGTATCGTAATTGTGTCGAGGACTCCACGATTGCGAAGCGCAAGGGAGGTTCAACGGGTTGGTCAACCAATCATGTTTGTGAAGACCACACTGCATTCGCGAAGGGCAAAGCTGCCAAAACTAGTGATTGCGATGGCATGAATGCAACCACGAAGGCCATTGATTTGGCACTAGATGAAAACAACTCAGCTATAGTTTGACAATTCGAATGATGGTTTAGGATGCGTTCGAAATTTGATGAACACAAATCAAATATGTAAATTACATGAAAAAGACATGATGGATTCAACGATGTAAATGAAATTTTGATCCGAGATTATTTTGATGAAATGATGGCTAAAGTCAACTGTCAGCCTAAATTACATATATTCCAACGGAGTACCTGAAATGAGTTTGTCTTACCCGAAGCCCGAGCAAACACTTCACCTAACCCAAATTCGACATTTTGGAGTTGATTGTGCAGTTGGAGTTCCAATATGAGGCTCTGATCAAAAGATGTCTAATCAAGCTCTATTTATGAACTACAAATCTTAGAAAACATGTAAAATTAAATAAAATCGCAACGAGGGATTCTGGACATAAATGAAGAGTCCATCTTGACCAAAATCCAAGTTTCAGAGAAAACAAAATTGTAGAAATTTAATTTCGAGATCAATTCAACGAATGTTGAATGGATTCAATGATATCAAAAGTTATGGCTTTAAACCAGCGAAGAGGCCATAACAACCAAACAAATGACCCGGTATTCGTACCACCGGTCTGTATGAGTCATAAATGACTTAATGTTGCAACTGGAAATCTCTAAGATGCAACAAAATGCAAAAAACATAAATGACCTGAATTCTCACTACAACATCCACTACTAAAAATATATTCATCCCTAAAAGTCCAAAGAAAAGGGGTAAGAAGGCGTCGAACTACGAGACAGGATAATACCAACCACACAAGACCTGGTCATCCAATCAAAAGGCTTTCAAATTAAAAGGAACACCGCCACAATAGCTTAGCTGTCAAAAGCTCAAAATCACCCACTTCTCAAAATCACCGTACTAAAATGACCACAGACTCTTATACAAATGACGAAACCATTATTGAGATTGAACAAACCCTTTCCGAAATATTTTACATATATCAAAAATAATCCTCACGATGCTAATGAAAGCAGAAACAAGAATGAATGCCCAGTAGAAGTCCAAAACTAAGAACAAAATCACAAATAATACCAACAAAGCACAAAGCTAGAAATCACTAACCAACCTACAATCTACAACTCAGATCCAAACCCAACACCAAATCTGATAGAAACTCCACAAATTCTCACAAAAATCAATCTAGACCACTAAAACACAAATATCCACTAATCACCATTACCTAAGACAATTCCCAGGAAGAGGATAGTTTGGTCACAAACTGTCAAAACCTAACCTCAATCTATAGCTAAACCTAAAAGTTAATAAATAACTACAAACTCGAGGTCCGACACAATGACCAGAAATAACACATGAAATAAATCCAACTCAGGAAGGCAACTTAAACCACTTAGAAAACATAAATGAGATCGAACTGGTAAGGGTAAATAAACCAACTCAACTAGTCAAATAACTACCAAAACAGATAACCCACCAATAAATCAATAATAATCAAAGCAACACATCCTGAAAAAGCAAAAACAACCTTGCTACATAAACTAAAATAACTTGATTACAATGGGAGAATTAACACGAATTCCAATACATATCAAACAAAGACCTCTTTTTGTTGTAATAAGTAAATAATGATTCCCTGGGCTTGCCTAGTCGAGTGAACTTACAACCAACGAGAATTTCCCACTAATTGTACAATAGGCTCATAAAGGGAGTCTTTCAATCACTCATATCAACCCCTAATACATGAATCTACCCGCAGTAGAAAGGGTACAACCGATGAAACCAATTAATGGGTTTGTGGATAGGATTCTCAAAGGGATAGACTATGGTAAAGGAACCCATATTCAAGCCTATACATGCCACATGTCCAACACAATGATAGAACCAATACAAACACAAACGATGGAATATCAAAACATAACAATAATCAAAAACTGAAAGAAATTCTAATACCAACTCGGTTTTTCTACCTCAAATCATAATTTTTTGAACTAGAAACAAACTAAAGACTAACATGAATGGTGAATACTTTTTTATTCATGTATGTTTCTTACCATTCAAACACAAAAGTGAGCTAATCCCTGAATCAAAGAAAAAACACAATACAATCCAAAGTCAATACCGAAATACTCAACCTTAATCCAATCTATGAAATAAAGCACATGCAAGATAAGTACATAGGTAAGAGACTATGCAACTAAAGAAAACACCCTAATAAGCTATCAAAACTAGACTATCAAGTATGCCAATTCATGAACCTTAAAGGAGAAGCCTAACAAAACCAAAACCATAACACACCCCATAGTTAACAATACCAACCACACTTCCTCTGCGCTACCTTGGTGAACCAAAACAAGGCATATAGAAGGTCTCCACTCAATATCACAATGTTACTCAAGCACAAAATGGATATACAAACCCACACTCAAGGAGAACTAATGAAGCTAACCCAAACTGACAACCAAATCAAAGTCAACCATACTATAGATGACTCAAATCCACTAAAACATCATTAAGATCGAGTCCCATGATATGCTACTAAAGAATTAGCTATGAAGGAGAATACCAGAATAATATTAACACAAGTCTCAACAATCACTTAACAAATATTGAGATCTAACCCCAAATCGTTTTAACTCAGTGAAAACTAGATGAGAAAAAGGGACAATTACATGCCCAAGAGCCCAAATCATTCTCAAAACCCATAAATCAACTATGTCTTAGATGGAAGGTCATAAAAACACCCCCTACCACCCTGTGACATAGAAATCAGATGACAAGCAAAGAATCGAAGCTAACAATCATAGGGAAAACTAATCGAGCCTAACAAATTTCACAGAACTAACCTCATAGCCCAAAGAGTAGATAAGTCCCAAGCGGTGCATAACTGAAGAATTGCATCATGCAATTAGAAATATACTAAATAAAACTCAAGGCGCATATCTGATGCAATAGTCTAGGAACGTGCAAAAGAGATGGTAGCCCAAATATGCCCACAATATTTTATGGTTAACCCCATTTATCAAAAATATCATAGCCTAAGAATTAAGCTCCTCAATGGCTACCCAACAGGATCTATTGACACGATCCACTGTTTAGAGATCAAGTACTAGTGTAGCAACAAATAACAGCCTCAATAGCAGCTTAAAAGATAATCTCATCATAGAGTAGATCAAATAATGGGCAAAATGAAGAAGCACATAAGCATAGAACACAAATAAGGGCATATAAAGTGCAACTTCAATAAATAGAGGGAAAAATAAGCAAATGTAAATTGGAACCCAGTATAGAATTCAACTAAAACAAGGGCTACCTAATCACGGGTTAAAATATCAAACCTAAGGTCAGTATGACTGAGGCTCAAGAGAACTATGATCTAGATGAACTAATGGATGAAACACTGGCAGAACAGTACTCTCATAGGGGAAATCTAATTCCAAGTGTCCTATAGCATCACAATTATAGAACAGGACCACCAGCCTAACCTTACGGGAGGGACTAGAAGAACCAGATGACCACCATGGCCCAAAATCCCAGAAGAAGTACCTCTAATAATCTAGCCAATACCTTGAATTGGATGAACTGGTGGCGATGCTGACCCCCACTTTGCATAATCACAGCAAGATGACCCATAGTCCCACATAGATAACATGGCCTATAGGTCTTAACTAGACGAGCTAAATTAGAAGGACCTATACTCGGTCCACCAAAACCACGTTGAACCCCAAATTAAGTTAGTGAAATTATCTGAATTGGATCAACAGGCTGACCCCCAGCTTCTAACACTCCATCACCAAAACCATCCACCATCTAACACCCATGCTCATCTACTCCATATGTGTCTTAACATAGGATCTCAACCAATCTGGCACGGACAAAAAGCTAAGTGAAATAATAGTCTGCAACTACAAAAGGTTCAAGTGAAAAATGGATGGGAAAAATCAATCCATCCATAAAAAGCTTGGTCCTCTTATACTCAGAAGGGAAGACCATAGATTCCCACCTAACGAACTCATCTAATTCTACCTCATATTCTGGGGTAGATATTGAATCCTATTGTAGACTTGGAAACTCACACCTCGTCTGAGAAGTACTCCCAACTCCGGGTGAAACCCCTGCCTATGGTACATTTCATACTGATCTCAACAACAAAGTAAGTATCTCCTGTAGGGATAGGACAACAATAAAACCCGTTGGTACTATCTTAGTTTCAACATATGCTGATATTTGGACACCAAATGGATGGAAAACTGGAACAGGAACAAAGAAGTTCTGACAGGCATAGTAGCTCTTACACATATCAAAAACATAAAAACATCCTCAACCTTGGAACCTACATCTAGTACGGCTCCAAGATGAAACTCTCACTGACAGTACGACATGTCTCCCATCCCTTATTACTGTTAAAGTTCATGGGTGTGTCATCTATGGAAGAAAGAATAAGAATAAAAGAGATTTCAAAAAACCAACTAGGATGCATGCTTGATATGTGAGAACGAGATAAATTTCCTAAACATCTCACTGTAGCATCCTGAAGATACGATAAGGATGTCATCATACCCGATCCTCAAGACTCTACTAGACACTAGCTCATGTACTTAGGATACCAACGACCCTAGGGCTCGGATACCAATTTGTGATAACCCAATTTCTCAAGTCATGAGGGGACCTACATACCACTGTAGGAGAAGCACCCACCAAGT
>JBDJHY010468985.1:0-17492 GCA_039654485.1 Withania somnifera | reverse complement strand
GTCCTCCGCTTCGGCTATGGACTATGGGGTTTGGTTCTCCTACTGGTGGTATAGTAGGTGCCATCATGATCTGAGAATTCGAGTCGTGACATAGGCAAAACCCATGGAAGGCTAACCTAAATATTCTTGATATATCTCTCCTCTATCCTATACTCCCCTTGTCGCTTGAAAGCCTGGAGGCAAGGTCCATTAAGGTATGTTTCCACATACGATTTCTAACATTATCATAACCTCACATCCAAGTCACAAAGCCTCAAGGGTCTTGTAATCTGGCATTTCATTGCTTGTATCAATAGTATCATCAAGCCAGACTCGGTAAGTCATGGTATTTCACGCCTATATATCATAGTCACCATAAGTCCTCAAGGGAACTGTATCATGAATGTCTCCATCACCGTCAAATGTGATAAGTGTCAAAAAGATGTACTCACAGTCGTACAGTTGTACTCACTACCGAGAAAAGTCATTCTCAAGTCCTAGCATTTATTAATCAAATTATATTTCTCGGTGCCAGGATGTAAAGCCCAAAATAAAACAAGTAAAAATATTATTATTAGGTGCTCAATACAGCGCCATATCTAAAATAGTTAAAAGCTTATTATTTATGTTACTATTAGAATATTACCATTTATTGATTTATGTCATTATCCATATTTATTACTAAAATTAGCCTCTAGCCATCATGGCTCAATACTCAGGTAGTGACAGTGACCCAACCCCAATGCACTCTCATAGGAGTCATAGACCCAACCTCACATGTCATGAATGCACAACATATCAACAAGTACATATAAACATTGATCATGTAATAAAAATTTCCTATGCCCTGTAAAGGTATCACTAGACAACTCCTAAGTCACAAGCACCATATAAATTCGGATGCCAAAATACTATCAGCACGGGGCGGACAAAAGAATGGTACAAGATCACTATATCCACCTAGATACCCAACCCAAGGATGTTATTTAGTATAATTATTAAATATATAAGCCCAGAGATAGCCCTACGGAGCGTATCTATCATCTGACCATGAAACGCTACAAGCTTAGGAATATATTCTTACTGATATCAAATGACCTCTAAATGCTCTGAAACTCACGCCAAAGTATTCTATATGTCAATACGAGTCTAATAGAATAATTTATGCTAAGTTCCAGACTTGGCGTAAAATTTGGCCTAAATTGGGCCTGCAGGGCCCGCTCATCAGAATTGTAAAAAAACTTCTCCAAAATTTAGCACAATTCGAGTGCGGGAAGGACTCTAAAATAGCCCATATAGATTTGAGTATAACGAGGTCAAAGATACATTTTTATAGGATTGAACATTGAAAATTTGATGACTTTGTCCTGGAAATTTTATAAACTGCAAACGAAAACTCTGAAACACAAACTTAAGGTTAATGTTGACTTTGTTTAGTATTCTAGAGCTGAAGGAACGTCAAAATTTTAATTCTGAGCTTGTCTTGAAGGAAAGGTTACTTTGGTCAACGAGTACTTAGTTTTAGGCTCTAAAACAAATAATTTGGGATATTTCTCAATCGATCCACCTGGGATTTGAACTACCGGTCCCAGCAAGTCATAAATAACTTGGGGTAACTATTGAAATGCTCTAGAATTAAAAATACCACGTATTCATTATAAATTACCTTGAGAGTTATTACACTAAAGAACTGAAAGAATTAAAGGAATAGTTGCAAGATTTGTTGAGTAAGGGGTTTATTAGGCGAGTGTGTCTCTGTGGGGTGACCTCATTTTATTTATGAAGAAAAGAATGGGTCTATGAGGATGTTTATTGATTATAGATAGATGAACTGAATTACTATTAAGAATTAATATTTTTTCCCAGGATTGATGATTTGTTTTCATGTTACAAGATTTGCACTATTCTCTATGATTAACTTAAGTTTCAACTATCATTAATTAAATATTAGGGCTTCAAATATACCTAAGACAACTTTTTAACTTGATATAACCAATATGAGTTTTTGGTGATGTCTTTTGGGATGACTAATGCCTTAGCAACATTCATGGAGTATTTCATCCCTATATCATTTTAGTTGTAATAGTCTTCATTGATGATATATTGGTGTACTTGAGGAATGAGTCAGATTATGTGCAATATCAGAGGATTGTGCTACAAAGGTTGAGCAGAAAAAGTTATATGCCAAGTTTTCAAAATGTGAATTTTACCTTCATTCTGTGACTTTCTTAGGGCATATGGTGCCTAAAGAAGGTATTATGGTTGATCAATCCAAGATTGAGGTAGTTTATGGTTGGACTAAGACTACTTCTCCTATATATATATATAGTCTTATTGTCTTGGTTGTTTATTATTGCAAATTTGTTTAGGGGTTTTCTTCTATTACTGCCCCGTTGACTAGACTGACTCAGAAAAATGTTTCATTTCAGTGTCCAGACAAGTATGAGTAAATTTTCTAAAGTCTTAAGGACCTTTTGACTTTCGTTCCAGTGTTGACTTTGCCTATTAAGGGTTATCTTTTCACCATATTTTGTGAATATTCTAGGGTTGGTTTGGATGGATTGTTGATGTAAAAGGGTAAGGTTATAGCCAATACTTCTATACGATTGAAGGCCCATGAAAAGAACTAACCCACCCATGATTTGGTGTTGGCAGTTATGGTTTTTGTATTGAAGTTATTGTGTCATTAGTTTTACGGGGTTCATTATGAGGTGTTCACAGATCACAGGGACCTTTAGTACATTTTTAATCAGAGGGATCTGAATTTTGGCAACGACACTGAATCGAGTTATTAAAAATTATGACATGACTATTTGTACCACTAGGGTAAAGCTAATGTGGTAGATGATTCTTTTAGTAGGAAATCAACTAGTATGTATAGTCTTGCTTCGATTCATGCTAAGGAGAAGCCTTTGGCTACAAATGTTCATCGTCTAGCCAATAATTTTGCTTTTTCTTAAATATCATATGATAGTGAAATCGTTGATTTTTCTTAGGAATACTCCACCTTGATGGATCAGATCAAGGTAAGGAAATCTGAAGATGGGAAATTATGCATTATCAGGGATAAATTATTGAGAGGGGAAGCAAAAAAGGCCTTTATTAATTCTGATGGTGTTTTGTTCGTTGGTAGTAGGATTTTCATGCCTATGGTGGGTAGTTTGATTCAATTGATTCTATCATAGGCTCACTATTTGAAATATTATATTTACCCCAGAGAAGCAAAGATGTACCATTACTTGAGCTAGTACTAATGGTGGCATGGCATGAAGAAGAATATAGCTATGTTTGTGGATGGATTCTTGAACTATCAGAGAGTTAAGTTTGATCACCAGAGGCCTAGTGGAGTGTCTCAGAGGATACCTATTCCTTCATTAAAGTAGGAGAGAATTACCATGGATTTTTATCATAAGGTTACCTACCACTATGGGTAGTTACTCTCTCTTTAGGTGATTGTGGATCGTTTGACCAAGTTTTCTCATTTTATCTCAGTCAAAGTTGATTATATGCCCGATAAATTAGCATGGATTTACCTTAGTTAGATTGTTCGATTGCATGGTGTCTTTGATTTTATCATTTCAATCTAATAATTCTTGTTTGCTTTTCACTTTGAGAGGGATCTATAGCATGGTGTGGGTAATCATTTAGAGATAAGTACATCTTTTCATTGATGTCTAGAACAAGTAGACAATTTAAGTATTGGAGGATATGTTGCGATCCTGTGTTGGTAATTTTGGAGGTCGTTGGATAAGCATTTACCATTGAGAGAGTTCACTTGTAATAATAGTTATCACTCTGGCATTTAGATGATTCCTTTTAAGGATTTATATGGTATGAGATGTTGATCTACAATAGGCTTGTTTAATGCTTTTAAAGTGAGAGATTTGGACACAGATTCACTTTGTGATTCTATAGAGTAGGTTCGAGTCATTCAAAGCCAATTATTGACAGCTAGAGTAGGCAAAAGAGTTACGCTAATAAGAAGGTTCAAGTCATAGAGTTTATGGAGGATAATCATATGTTGCTTAAAGTGTCACTTATGAATGGTGTGATGAAGTTTAGAAAGAATGGAAAGCTTAGCCCTCGATTTATTAGCTTATTTTAGATTCTGAAATGGGTTGGGGAGATGACTTATGAGTTAGTTTTTACACCTAGTTTATCAGTGGTGCATCCTATTGTTCATATTTCCATTCTTTAGAAATACATCCCTAATGATTCTTATGTGATTTACTATAAGATCGTGACTTTGGATCTGGACTTTACTTATGAGGAGAAACATGTGGCTATCCTAGATAGGTAGGTTAGGAAGTTGTGGACCAAAGAGATTACTTCCATGAAGGTTCAGTGAAAGCATCACCTAGTTTCAGAGGCTTAGTAAGAGATTGATTCTAATTTATATGCCAAAATATCCACAATGTTTTGAGGCTTTAGGTACTTTCTAATTCTTTTTGTTCGAGGATGAATATAGTTTTTAATGGTGGATGATGTAATGATCTTGAGGGTTATTTTTGGAAGTTTTTTAAAAAATACCATTTAACTCCTACTGGTAGTTGTTCTGAGTTATATTTATTTAGTTTATGGGGTTGTTTTTAAAATAGGACCTAAAAGTTATAAATTTTGAGATATTTTTAGTTTCTCGAAGCCTTATAGTTAATAGTTGATTTTAGTCAACATTTAGAGTTTTGAGTCATGGAATCAAATTTTGTTGGTTCCATCACCTCTAGAATGTGGAATTCTATCTAGAAGGACCTTTGATATTAGTTTTATGCCTTTAATGATGATTTTAGCTCATTTGACGATATAACATTGAGTTTTGAGGAAAAAGTTTAACTTTGGTAAACATTTGATGATTGGATGCTTGTTTTTGAATTTCGTAGATCCAATTGGATTCGCGAGGTCATTTTTGGTCTAGAAGAAGGTAAAAAATATTTTCTGCGGGTTCTAAGGGCATTTTTGTCATTTTGGTTAAAGTTTTTATTGTTAGCTATGATGAACAGTACCTGGTACAACCCAAGGTTGTTCATCATGATCGTGAACCTTGGTCATGATCACGTAGGTCTGAACTATGTTCATCACGATTGCATGAACCTGGGTTGTGATCGTCTAAGTTTGGGTTGTGGTTCATTGTGATCGCGTAGTTTGGAATATGGTGCTAGAAATAGTGTTTATCTTGATCGCGAGGCTTCATGTCGTGATCGAGAAAGCTTCACTATTTCGATGCTTCAGGGATTAAAAATCTGCGAATGTGTCACTTCACCAACTTTTCTATTTGTATACCTTAAGAGCTTATTTGGGGTATTTGCAATGATAAATTTTGAGGTAAAACTCTTGAATAAAATTTTTAATCATTGAATCTTCATTACTCGTTAGATATTTTTAATTTTAATATCAAATAATGAATTTCAAAGTGTAAAAATTAGAAGTTTTTTAGAAAATCCATAAGTTTGTAATTTGGAGTTTTGAAGGTCGATTTATGCCCTGTTTCTAATGAAATTTCAAACTTATGATCCCCAATACATAACATTATTTTTAAAGAGAATTTTAGATTTATCCTTAACCCTCGACTTGTACTTTTGGGGGAGATTTTGGACCATTTTACAAATATCAATATGGGTATAAATATTCATATTTTGTCATGCTTAACTTATATTTGAATAGATCTTTTAGATTTAGAAGATTGGCGAAAGGGAAAGGATCACATTTGATAGTTTCCTTGACTCTCTTACAAAGTGTCCTAGATATTTGTGTAATATTTTATTAAAATGGAGAGTAATTGGGACTATTAGGGGCATTCATGAGTATTTACCCATATACTAGAGTCAAGCATGCAAAGGTCTAAAACAAAGGTAATAAAAATTGGAAATAGGAGCTTATGGATTTAGATATTTATGTGGCCATGAGATGCTCGATTATGAGTAATTGTATTATGTCAGTTACTCGATTTCGTGCCCTTGAGTAGATTTGGTTGATGTTTATATGAATTTCTCTTTATTTTTGTGCCCATCAATGGCCTTGTTAATTATTTAATGTTATTGCCTTTCTTCACCATGAATTGCATATGATATTCTCATTTATTAATGGATATTGGCCATTGACATGGAACATGGTTTATAAGGCACTTGATGACATAAATTTGGAAGGAAAGGACTAAAGTATGATTCCGACACAATAATGAAAACAAAATACAAAGAGGAATGTGACATGAAATAACAGCGCTAATGCATGATTCTGTCATAGTCATGATAGTGATTTATGATATGAAAGGCTAGGCTGATATGTAATTTCAGCAATGTTACAATACTGATATATTTTATGAAAGGCCAGGAATGATGTGTGATTTTGCAATGGTTGTGGTAACAAGACAGTTATGCATTACATACCATTTAATGGCATGTACTTGACTTGAGAGCATGATCTATTTCATATTCTATAAGCATCTATGGTATGAATTACCTTCTTTACTGATTCGTTTGTTATTGACCTGCCTTATTTATTCAATTTTTGAGATGATATTACATGTTTGAGTTGGTCGCATTATGTTAAGAAATGGTTTCAATGGCCTTTGTTGGTTATGAAATGAAATGGATAGTTGGATCAAGTTGAGATCAAAATTCTTAGAGGGTTGAAACTGGTTTGATGGATTTATTATCTTCGCATATTCCTATTAGAGCCCATTTCATGAATCTGTCTTTTGGTTGTATCGGATGTACCTTTTGTACCATGGTTGGACTTATGATTTGGAAGTAATTGAGGTCCTATAGATTCTGTCTATGAGGCAATAGAACAATGAGTGGGATTTAACCTATGAGTTTTGAGACGGATTTGGGGAGAGAGAACTATATCTTAACGGTCTAAGAGATGTTACATTTGATATGAGTTGGATTGGTTTTGCTTGGTTGTTGGAAAACTATTTTAAGTTGGACGGTTTTTCCTTGTTGATACTCTCTTTGTTTGGACATAAATTCGGTTGTAGTTGATTGTTTTTGTTTCCTAGTTTATTATTTATTGTTGTTGAGTATTTAGTTACTATTATCACCCCATATTCCCTGTATCTATCATATATGTTTCATTATTAATACATGGGTTATGATTGCAGCTCGGTGGATGGAGGATTGCGGTTCATGAGTTGGGATAGTTTGTGACTCGTCACCACTTGTTATTAGTGTTAGTCCAAGGATACTTGTTGGGTACTCGTTGTTTATTTTGGTACCATTTCCTTGATTTTTGCACTTGTGTATGTGCAGGCTTTACATATCTTGATAATTTCCTTCCAGATCATTCTGTGATTAGAGATTGTGGGAGATGAGGTAGCTCTTTTCCACTCGATAGATGCCCAAACTCTTTTATATTTCGTATTAGATCATGTTTGAGTATTCTTGATATTTGAGACATGTATTTTTTCATCTTTGTGTTACTCTTCATCTAGAGGCTTGTACACAGTGACACCAATTTCTTTGTGGTTTTGTAGTTGGATTTGTATATTGTACTTTCTTTTCTTCTTGCTAGCTCATTATTTTTCGTATTTACCCTTATAAAAGTTTTTAGGCTACCAATCTAGGAGGTTTGAAAGAGGTTCCATCATAACTTAAAGTTTTTCCTGGTGACATCTGAACTCCCCCACCTCTAGCCGTTGGCAATATTGCTAAAATAAGTTGTATTGGTAGAGCTCCTTGAGGAATAACACCACGTTGGGGGAAATCTCTAGCAATATGATCCATTGCACCACACTTATAACGTATCCCCAATAGCCTACCCTAGTAAGAAAATCCATCTAAACTAATATGGATACCATAAAAGAATGCCCCAGATTGAAGTCTGACCTAAAGACTAACTATCATATCCATAACGATTTGCACCCTCACCCAAGGTCTAAAGTGAAGCATGAATGGTCGGATGGACTGGCCCTGATGCTACTGATGCGAAGGGCCCCAGCCCCAAGAACCAAATGCCCTACTATTGAATCAAGAACCACTAAAGCTACCATGATGACTTGGACTCCTATTTCCACCTTCAAGAGTCTCATAATGAAGTCCATCCATAGTATGGTCATGAAATGATACAGCCTGGAACAAATGAACACTACTAATGAGAATCTCTGTGGTCTCATGGATCTTTTGCCTCAAGTTACAAGGAAAACAATGAATCCCCTCAGCCTCGGTTGACTTCAACATAGATCCATATATGGATAAATCATAAAAGTATGGCATCTCTCATCTTCTCCCTATCAGCATGGGAGACATACTTAGAAAAATCTCGACCACAGGAAGCGAATAGGCTGGTCTTCAATCAATATATGATCTCCACCACTATTTATCTAATCTACTCTTTTGAAACACGATGTAATCAACCATATACATCTCTAAAATCCCGAGGTTGTACAACTTCTCCTTATATCTAGATATGAAATCATGAGGAGTCTCTCCAAGAGCTCTGTGAAACCTCAAAGGACCCTAAGTAAAAAATCTTCTCCACTACCGCTTAATCACCTCTGACATATATAGGTATGAAGGTAAGGGATGAGAAATCATAGGAACTGGTAAAACATGAAATTTAGAAGAAACTATAGGGATTAGAAGTACCTGAGATGGGGGAGAGAAGATGTTTGGTCCCAATCCAAAGAATGCCCCAATCATGCCCAATAACTAAAAAAAATCACCTTTAATATCTAGCATAAGAATTATTGCCAGTGCAGGCACTGGCTAAGATGGAGGATGAACTAGCGTCTGACCCTCTGGGGCTCTAGCAATTGATGTAGCTCTATTAGGTGCTATAGTATAGGCAATTAATTAGCCTAGAGGTTGACCTACTGTATGGCCTCTAGCAGGAGCCTACAATAGAGGCTTACCATCATTTTCTACAGAAGACCTTATACGTTTCATCTACTGAAGAGTGAACATGAACAAATGAAATTTCAAGAGGCAATCTAGGACACAACACTCTACATATAAGTGAAAGGATGATTTTTCTAGGAATGACATTGTAGTCTCCCAAAATATAGGATACAGACATCTCTATACCGATCCATAGGATTTCTACTAGACATTGGCTCATGTACCGAGGATACTAGTGAACCTAAGCTCTAATACTAATTTGTCATGACCCAATTTTGTAGGTCATGATGGATCCTAAAAACCACCACAGGCAAACCATCCCAAAAGATATACTAGAATAAATATGGTAAATAAAAGAAGAAAATAAAAGATAATAAAAACTCTAATAGTAATAAAAAATTCCAAAACCTGGTATCTTGATACAAAATCCACCAAGTATACAATACAATGAAAGGTATAAAAGAAGCAGTGCATATTCTTTCCTCAAATACTTAAGTAACAAAAGTAAAAATAGAAGAGCTAAAGGAGGCTCCAACTGCTAAGAGCTCGCTCCTACCTCGAAGATCTAGAATTTTCCCGATATCACGATCAAAGTTGAGTGCATATACTAGGTTTTTCACTTGAAAAGATGCAAAAGTGTAGTACGAGTATAAAATAATACAAAACAATTGGGTACTTAGTAGGCATTATAGGTTGACTGGGCACATATAAAGAAATCCACAAGAAGGCTAGCTTAAAAGTTTATGAAAATATAAGCAAATCAAATAAGCTAACTAATAATAATCAAAGATTCAGATTAAGGAAAGAAGACATACCTAAATCTATGCTCAACTAATAGAATAAAAGCAAATAAGGTCCAACATCAAATAATATGAAATAAAACAATGCAAGATGGAACCCAACAGATATAACAAGTAATTAACAGAAGACCCAAATCTAACTATAACAACTATAATTTCAACAATTGCCTATACATCTAAGGAAGACAAAAAAGTGAAAACCAACCCATACGATCACCCATCTAGCAAATCTAAAATATGCTAGAACCATGTAGAATTATAAAATATAATTCTAGTAGAAACCTGTATGCTCCTCTTTCGGTCCCCTTAGGCCTAACAGGCAAGACCCATGGTAGGTAACTCCCGAATACTTCACCTACACTATATACACCTTCTCCGGCAGCTCATAGGTGTGGATCATAAAGGTCCGTAGAGGTGAACAGGCCGCATACTAACTTATAAATTACATAACTGAACTCCCACCCTTATACGATCTATCTTAAGAATATCAAAATCTGTGTTGGCCTCATATGGGTATAGAATTAGTAAAAAAAAACTCTGTATCTAGGGTTCGAGGCCAACCAAGTGTAGTATTAATTAAAAATAGTGATAAATACCATCTTTAACCTTTTATCATTAAAAATCCATTGAAAATCATTTATTTATTTCCATTTTTAATCATATAATACTGAAAATGGGCCACCAAGGCCATGCAAGGTTTCAATATTGGTGATATTAGTCTTTTGGCAATAAAATAGTAGAAATCAATGTATAGAAACTATTTATTTCATGATAATATTTTGCACAATCAAAACCAATAGATCACAACCATCCTGGTGGCTTTACACAAGCTAAGATAATCTCTTTAGAAGATAATAACTAGTCATTAATGCCAGGTGCTTTGAATATTCCTAAATTTACACCTTACTATGTTCCAGAGTCAATATAAGTCTAACTCAGGGCCACAAATTGGTAATCTATGATGCTATTGCAATTATCAAAGCAAAACGAAAAAAATCGGACCGAAAGAAAAAAATATGGGTTAATAGACACCAATCCTAAAACCTAATCCAAGAATGTACGAAATACTAAGATTGTATAAAATATACGCCAAGTCAAAGATCAGTGTGAAATAGTCTACCTTCCCTTCGAAGAAAAATCTTCACAAAATACTGAATCTCATTTCAAACTGCTCTGAACATCCCCGAATGGACTCAAAATTATAAAAGGAGTAATCTTCATATTAAAATAAAGAAAATGACATCTATATTTTTAGGATTCTATATTTGTCAAAAATTCAAGTCAAAATGGGCTTATGGGCCATATAACCTAAAATTCTGAATAAAATATATCAACGGGTTCCTCTTGATACAAGGAACACATACCCAAAATATAGGCTCAAAATGAAGAAAATAATAATCGAAAATCAGTTCAAAAAGAGAAGAACAAAGTTGGGAAAATTTAAGAATTCAGGAGTGAAATTAAAGAAATTAGGAGTAAAAACTTACTAATGTTCCCTAATCTCCATGAAAAACCCCATGAATAAATAGTGGACAAAATATAATTTATGAGGTGGAGAAGATGAGAAATAGACTGAAATTTGGGGTTTGAAGTTTATATACTACCACAGGATGTTCTACTCGATTGATTGGAGAAAGGATTGCAATCGCATACTCCAAGTTTTAGAACTTTGCAATTTTGTCAAAGTCATATTGCAATTAATAAGAAGGGGAAAGAGATGTCAATGCTAAGTGATCTCATCCATTAGGGTTGCGATTGTGAAGAAAGCTGCATGACTACACAAGCAACAGGTGAGACAGCTAAAACCAATCTGACTCAATTATCAAGCAAGGGCTCTAAATAAGTTCACAAGCAAAAGAACACAAGACAAATATGTAATTTGCATGGAAATTACAATCTAGACTCAATGGTATAGATAAAATTTTAATCTGAGACATTTTTAAAAAAACATCAACTAAAGTCAACCCTCAACCTAAATTATAAAAATTTTAACTGATAACTCAAAATGAGCATGGCTACCCAGGGATCCTAACCAATATCTTACCTAATCGACAACTCGATACACTAGAGCTGATGGAAAAGTTTGATTTTCAATCTGACACTCCGATTATCGAAAGTTGATGGAAAGTAACAAACACATGATGCAGAGGTAGGTTGCGGTGTAGGCGTATGCACCTTCCCCAATTTGGGTTCCAGAAGCAGGACCTATGGAGTCATCGACGAGAACCCCTATCGCTGTAGACCACGTTGGTACGGCCCATGGGGGACTCAAACCATATACCAACAGAGCAAAAGCTCAGTATCAATGTGTAATGAACCTGAAAATTATTTTTGACATTTTTATAAATTTACTATTTTACCCTTCCCAAGAGTTTCCTTGAGTTATATTAGGTCAATTTATAGGGTTGATTTTGAAATCGGAGCTAAAAGTTGCAAACTTTGAGAATATTTTAGAATTTGGAATTCTTTGTTTGGAAATAGGTGACTTTAGACCTCATTTGAAGTTTTGACTCTTGGAATGGAATCTCGAGAGTTCAATCAGCTCTGAAATAACAAAATTGATCGAGGAGAGCCTTCATTTTCAATTCTAGTCCTTTAATGTGGATATTATCTCATTACACAGGATAAAGTTAAACTCTAAGGCCAAATTTTAACTTTGGTCAAGATTTGTTGATTGGAAACTTGTATTTGAATTTTGTCAATTTCGTTGGATTTGGGAGGTCATTTTTGGTCTAAGAGAAGGTTAAAAATATTTTTGCCGAAAGTTTTTAGGGAAAATTCATCTTTTTGAGTAAAGTTTCTATTTTTAGTAACCTTGGCAGGTACCAGGTCAGGGAGACCTAAGATTTGCATTTTAATGATTTCATTGAGTCAGGAAAGTTGAATATAGTAGGGTGGCATATATGGTTTATGTGTAGAGGATTTCAAACAAATCCTGAGGGTCCAATAGAAGACTAGATTATATGTTAGTTTGCTATCAAACATTATTTTTTACTGGTGCAGATAGGATTACTCATTCTGATTGCATGCATGGGCATTGGAAAGCGTGAGGCATTTATGTTGGTCATGATAATCGTGTATCTAGGTTGCATAATTTCATAGTTTAGTCCCTAGATCATTGCGGTCCCATAGAGCAATTTTTATTCCATACCATTTTACTCATCATAATCACGTGAGTAACTCATGTAGAGTGTGCTAAAATAGTGAGCTGAGAATAAAATCCCTATTCACGAGCTCACTTTCCCTATTTCACCATTTTCAACTTGGAGAGCTCACTTGGGATATTTTCAAGGGAAATTTTTTAGGTGAATCACTCGGGTAAGTTCTAAAACTATGAGTCTTCAATTAGTCATTAATTATTCCTCGATTTTAACATCAAATTTGGTAATTTTAAGGTATAAAATTTGGTGATTTTTGGGAAAAGCCTTGAAATTCTATATTTGGGTTTTGAGGGATAGTTACTACTCTGTTTTTGATAAAATTCTATATTTATGATCCTTAAAATAGGAAAACTTGATTTTCAACAAAAAATTCAAAAAAGCAATCGAACCTCGATTTTTGCTTTTTAGGGGCTACTTTGGGCCCAATTTTGAATTATCAAGATGGGTATCAAGCTTTATATTTTTAATGTATCTCATATGTGACTAGATATTGTGGAATCAAAGACTCGATGCAAAGGAAATGCTCTATCTTGATTGGATTTTCTTTAATTTAAGGCAAGTGAAGTCTTGACCCTATTATAAAATATTGTAAGTTTGTTTTTTATGTGTCATTCATTTTCTATTGGGAGTAATAGGCATAATTTGGGGGTTTCTATGCAGTGAATTGATAGATGTCCACCCGAATACTAGATTCAAACATGTAAGGTTAAAACTAAGGAATAAAAATGAATACATGTTGATTAGTTGAATCTCTTTTCTTGAATGAGGATCTTATATAGCATTGGGTAAGTCATTGTGATATAGTATTTGGATTACTTGCTTGTGTGGGGGCGTTTTAGACTTACCTACCCCGATTTATTCCTTTATTGAATTGTGCACCCTTGAGTTTCTTATTTGAAATTTGCTTTAATTCTCTTTGTTGTAGTGCCTATGAGTGGCCTTGTTGGTTTATGGTGTGATGTTTTTTTCTTTCTATGACTTGCATATGAAGTTCTCATATGTTATGTACAATAATCTTTGACATAGGACATGACTAAGGGATACTATAACATGATTGAGAAGACCATGTGGCCGATGGGCAATTTTTTGGTATGTTCTAGGTATATAATGAAAAACTTTATAAAAGAGGATACAATATAAAAAAGGGATATTTGTCCGACATGTAATTTCTGGTATTTCCATGACCTTGATATTTGATACCCAAGCAATATGGCCGATGTGTGATTTCCAATATTGCTACGAAGTGCCTTTATGCTTGTTGATATATTAGTGATTTCCCCACTTATTCTGTTAATGGAAATACGATATGAGTTGAGATGGTTGTTCTTATATATTGGGTATTATATCTGTGTTGGTCTAAACATTTCAGAACCTATCCTACTAGTCTATTTCTCAATTGCATCTGATGTACCTTCTTATTGTAGTTGGACTCGTGAGGTAGTGAATGATATGGATACTATACTTGAGTAGTTGATGCTAGTCTAAATATTATAGAACTATCTTATAATTTTACTTCTTAATCACGTCGGATGTATTGTTCCTACCGTGGATGGACTTGTGAGATAGAGACTGATGTGCATACTAGACTTGAGTGCATTCCTTTTCCTACCTTGACCTATTCGATTTAGTATTTATTTCATGATTTCAATTCTCAATTGCTAAGATGAACCTTCCTACTGTGATTGTACTTATGAATCAAGAACTAATAAGGCAATGATAGATTTCCCCACGAGGCTATAACACGACGAGTGAGATCCTCCCCATAAGTCATTGAATAAACTTGGGGAGGGAGGCTTACCTTAAAATTTCTAAGGATATGATACTAAAATTGGTACTAATTAGGTTGATTTCTTGGTTGGTTGTTGATACAATAGTTGAGATGGTTGTTATAACTTATTGATATAATCGTCGATATGATAACTTATTGATAACATCGTCAATATGATCTTAGTTTTGGTTGTAATAGATACTTGTTGGGTACTCGTTGTTTATTTGGTACTCACTTCCTTACATTCTACACTTGTGTAGGTGCAAAGTCTAGCACAATTTCATTACCTTTCCATCAGATCAAGCTTGAGGCTCGAGATATCAGAGAGTTGAGGTAGTTGTTTGTCATCTGGCAGATGCCCGAACTCTTTTATTTTTGTATATTTAGGCTATTTATTTTTTTATATTTCGAGTGTGGTAGATAGTGACACTGATTTATAGGTGGTTATGTAGTAGAGTCTTGCATATTAGTGCGGAGATGTCCACTACTTATCTTTGAGAGACTATAGAGCCTTTAGGAAGTTATTCCCTTTATTTTTTCCATTCTTATCTTAGGTTTAAGTATGTTTATGTCTTAATATAAAGTTGTTCTGTGGTAGATGGAGAGAACTAGATCAACATCCATAGAAGAGGATGACCCTACGCCTGTTAAGAGGCATAAGTTAGGGCTAGAGATCAGAAGGGAACTCAGGCAAAGGCCATGGAGCTGCACCGGTGAGAGGTCAAGCCAGAGCTTTCTCCCTAGAGCCAGAGATTCATGATGCTGAGGGACAAGAGTCTCCAAATACTATTGCCACATGATTAGGTCAGGAGACCTTGCTTAGGGTTTTTGGGTATTTTAAACTATAACTCATAGTGGAGGTAAGACTGGCACACCTAGAAGGTTCCAAGATGGTATAGGCACTTAAACCCTGGATCATCAGTATTATGTGGGGAAGCCACCAGTGGTTCAAAGAGATTACGGGATACAGTTACCAGGTATTGAGGCCCTGATCATTCTTGGAGTAGCCATGTAAGATAACAAGAAACATTATTATGAGAAATTTAGCATGATAGATCCCTGATATTTAAGGATGACAGAGCGGATGAGGCTTATGACTATTTGCAGAGAGTTTTTAGAGAGTGAGAGGTTGTCAGACTCATACAGGGTCCTATACATATCCCTACAGTTACATGGGCTAGCTCATTAGTAATGGTGATCTTGTGTTATGGACATGCCATGTAGATCACCCCTATTAACTATGATAAGTTTGCACAAGATTTTCTTATGACAGATATATCCCTTGGAATGTGTGAGGAGAATAGGTAGATATTACTTTGACCTTGTGGGACATGGCGTAGCAAAGTATGAACTTGGTTTTATGTTTTATCCACATATGCCGGCTCACTTATCTTGGACCCAACTGAGAGGGTTTGTTATTTTATTTGTGGATTTACATATACTATTTGTATGACAGTGTTTAGGTTGACTCGTCAGAGGCAATCTTTTGATGATATAGTTGGTGTAGACAAGGATGCTGAGATGATTGAGCAAGAAGAGTACTAGGGGCAAGGGGTCCCATTTATTTGGTCAGTTCTCAGGTTCTTCGTCTTGTTATAAGGGTTTGTTTAGTAGAGGTGGATTATCTCATCGACAAAAACCAATTCAGGCTTTCATACAAACTTTTAAGAGTGGGTATGATAGTCATGGATATTTCATCCAGGTGATGGTTTCTCATGGTTCTTAACATTGGTAGATAGGTTACAACGGTCATTTGGGATCATTTGTGTTGTTACTGTAGCTTATTCTACCAAGGAATTATTTTACTTGTTGAGATATAGGCTTTATGCATAGATCTTTCTCGTACAGGAGACAAAGAGACCCCAACCTATTTCTCAGTATCCACTTATAGCACCCGCACCTCTATTGAAAGGACGGGGCAGAAAGCAGTCTGGCAGAGGCGGTCGAATTAATGGTAGAGGTGAAAGTAGGGCCATAGTTCCAATGAGTGTCGATCGGTATAAGGATGTTCCTTATAGTAGAAACAGGGGTCATTTCTATGTATTTTCAAGTAGACTAGAGGCTGAGGCCACTATTGCAGTGATTTCAGGTATTGTTCTGGTATGTCATAGTCCTGCTTCACTATTAATTAATCCTTCAATATTTTTCTATGTATTTGTGTATTTTTTTGCTGGATTTGATATAATGAGTGATTCCCTACAATCCCTTTATGTGTTTCTACAACGGTACCAAAGGCCTTAGTGGTGGATTAGGTGTACCGATGCTTTGTTATTTCCATGGTAGGCTATGATACTTGGGAGGATTTGATCATTCTCTGTAGGTAGATTCTAATGATTTCAGGTATGGATTGGCTTTATCCTTACCATGTGGTCTTGGATTGTTATTTTTGAATTACTTTAGATATGCCTGGTATTCCAGAGATTGAGTGGAATGGTTCTACCGTTCTTACCATAGTAGAGTAATTTCCTTTCTTCAAGGCCAAAGGATGATTGATAGAGGCTTTCTCTCTTATTTGGCCTTCATCCATGATACTAGTGTTGATACACCTCCATTGGATTCAGTGTCAGATTTTTTAAGTTTCTTGATGTATTTCCTATAGATTTTCCAGGTGTTCCCCCTAATAGTTACATCATGTTTTCAACTGATTTGGAGATGGACACTAATCCCATTTTTATTCTTCCGTATTGTATGGCTCCAGCTGAGTTAAAGGAAATGAAGGAATAGCTTCAGGATACTCTTTATAAGGGATTCATTAGATCAAGTAAATCATTGTGGGGTGCTCATATCCTATTCGTGAAGAAGAAAGATGGGTCGATTTGAATGTGCATTGATGATAGGAAAATGAATAGTGGTATGATTAAAAATAAGTACCCTCTTCCCAGGATCGATGATTTATTTGACTAGTTGCAGACTGCCTCAGTGTTTTTAAAGATAGACCTGAGGTCGGGCTACC
>JBDJHY010468878.1:0-17492 GCA_039654485.1 Withania somnifera | reverse complement strand
AATTCGGCCGTGCATATAGCACTCGTACTTGAGACAGTTGTTGTACGACAGTGAGTACAACTTTTTAACACACATGGTACTAGTGGTTGTGGAGATATGTCGATAATAATTATTGATTACCATAGATGATACTACGACACATATATACATCGGTGTGGGACGCCTTGATTTGCCGAGTGTGATTGCTACTGATATGATATGATTGATATGAGGCACTGTGTACCGGAGGAATAAGACTAATATGAGGCACTAAATGCCCGCGGATAATACTATTGCAGGGTACTTGGTGTCGATTGTGATTCATTGTGGTTCTAAAAGTGGGATGTTAGGTTCTATGATGATCATGTTTTTTTTACCTTTTTACACTTGTTTTCTTCAGTGTGCTCATAGGTCGGATTGGGGGGCTATGGGTGAGTATGTTTATGTGTATGTTACGCTTTCTTATGGGGGGAATTGTCAACATTTAATTGCTTTAATTTATCATTCATATTACTGCTTATCTGCTCTTAATGATTACTTGTTTCCTTGGGTTATGTGGGATTAGTGCTTTATACTTTTATTTGTTCCATTATCCTTTCACTTGAGGTTACCGGTATACCGAGCATGTTCTACTCCTATCTTCTTTGTTTCCCATTATTTGTTGATTTATATTTCACATATGATGTTGCAAGGATGCCGATTACATTCTCTTCCATGGCGTATGATCCTGTTATATGATTAGCTTAGTAATATCAGTCTATGTGACCCTTATTTTGTACTTGAGTTGCTAGTTTCCTGTATTGTACTATTTGCTTCTGTGACCCTTTTTCTTGTATTTTGTTATTTACTGCTTTTATATTGTTATGCGCTTAGTGGGCCCTCAAAACCTACTGAGTACGGGTTGCTTCGGTGACTTATACTCATTCTAAACTTGCACTTGTGCAGATCCAAGTACAGGTTTTTGTTCGTGATACACAAATAACTATTCGTTCGGATTCTATTCACATCGAAGATTCAAGGTGAGCTTGACGTCCAGCTTGATCCTTCTTCTTTTTAAACTAATATTTTATTGATCTCCATTATATTTCGGAGACATATTGATACTGTATTTACTTCAGTTTTATGATTCTGTACTTAGTGGTTCGTTTGACACTAATACCAAATTTTGGGTGGTTTCTTTCTTAATTAATTCCGCAAGTTTTATTATTTTATTTGACTTTTGATATTCTTCAGCATTTAATGTAGTAGTCCTCCGCTTCGGCTTTGGACTATGGGTTTTAGTTCTCCTACTGGTAGTATAGCAGGTGCCATCATGATCCGTAAAATTGGGTCGTGACACTAACATAGCCTTCTTGGCCTCCCCTTACAGCACCTTATCACAAACAATCCTCAACTTAAAATCATAAAATTGAGTGGAATGAATCTGCTCTATCAATGAAGAATAGGCCTCTACACATGCAAGAAGACTACCGTCATCTGAAATATGCAATCTAAACAAGTTGTTGGCTTGGCTTTAAACATATCTACCCAAAGGCCACTCATCAACCTGAAATAAAGCTAAACTACCAATGCTCGAGGACTCCCTACTAAAGGAATCCGCCACCACGTTGGCCTTTCCCATGTGATACAAGATAGTGATGTCATAATCACTAAGCAACTCCAACCAATGCCAGTGCCTCAAGTTAAGATCCTTTTCTAACTGAAATTGTATTGAAGGCTCTGATGGTCGGTAAACACTTCACAATGCACTCCATACAAGTAATGTCTCCACAAATTCAATACAAATACCACCACAACTAACTCTAAGTCATGAGTTCTCTTAGGCGAGATCTCACTCAATTCCTTTTTAAACGTTCGCAAAGCTCTCCTCTCCTATTGGTTGAGTTACTTCGTTTCTTTGCAATGAGCGAGTTGGTTTTAAATGAAAGCAGGTTTCATCTTGACTTTAATCAGGGACAGGTACGGGGTCTAGGTTGGTCGATATGTTGAACTGGAAAGAAAAAAATATTCTCTTCATTAAAGTCCCACATGGAAGAAGAATTGGCTGATGTAGTTCTTCAACTCAGAAGGTAAGGAGGGATACGCTAGGAACCCTAAGGTGATACACTAAGATGAATGAAATCCTTGCTAAGAAAGTCATAAAACTGCTTCTTTAACTCTTTCAACTCAGAAGATAAGGACGGATAGAAATGGGCTTAGTGTCAAGCACTAAATAAATAGAAAAATTGATATCCCTATATGGAGGGAGACCAGGAAGGTTTATCAGAAATACATCAAAAAACTCATGAATAATAGGAACCGATTCTAAGTAAGGGGAATAAACTTTAGCATCTCACACAAAGGACAAATAAGACAAACCCTTTCCCAATCAACCTCCGATCCGGAAGAGAAGAGATAAATCTACTTGGATAAGACCCACAATTACCCTTCGACTAAACCATCGAAATACCAGGCATGCATAAGATAATAGTTTTGGAATGCAATCTAGAATAGCATGATAAGGGTACAGCCAATCCTATCTAGGATGACATTAAAATCAACCATATCCAGCAAGTTCATGTCTACCCAAGTCTCATACCCCAACAAGACTACAAAGTGGGATCTGTACACCTAATCCACCACTAAAGACTCATACACAGGAGTAGACACATGAAAGGGTGTGGGAAATACATTAGATAACATATCAAAACCAGTAAAAAGATATGTGGATATATAGGAATATATAGATCCCAAATCAAACAACACTAATGTCGGATTAGAATAAACTGGGATAATACTTTTCATCACAACATCGGAAGAATCAACCTCAGGTCTCCATGGAAAAGCATAGAACTACATGCGCCTACCTCTGGGCTAAACAAGAGAACGATCCTAACCTATATCATCCTGTTGTACACCCCTACCACTTTGTGCATCTCCCCCTGTCTTTCCACCTCCTCTACCTCTACCAGTAGGTGTCGTTGTTATAGTTGGAGCATGAGAAGCCCAAGAAGCCTGCTGAGACTCAATTTACATGCACTGGAGATCAACCTCTTCCTATGACCAAGCTTATCACAAGTAAAACAAGCACCCGGTGTAGGCTTATATGATGAACTCTGAAACCCAGAATATGCTACTCAACTTGAACCCCTCTAGTAAGACTCATAACGACTCAGTGTTGGATTGGATGTATCTGCACTGGCTGAATAGCACCCTATGTATGCATAGATTCTTGGAATGGTAACTGGCAGTGAAACTAACCACTGGATTGAAGGGAACCCCTGCCGCTAAATGAGGCAGCTTAAAACTGACTATAAGAATAGGGCCTCTTGCCCATGCTATCACTCGTCTAATCTCTATGCATTTTCTCAAATCCTCTTTTTACCTCAATCAAACTATGTGAAATAGCCCCTATAAGTTTGAAGTTGTGAACATTGAATCCATGATATACAGGCTTAGTCCACTCATGAATCTACCTATCTCTCCTTCTCGTCCAGTAAGTTATCCAAAGCATGTCTAGATAGCTAATAAAAGCGAGAAACATACTCGTCAACTATCAATACCTTCTTGTATATACTCATAAAATAATTTATGCAAACCATCACTTACTCTATGGGACAGATACCTATTCTCAAATTATTGGGCGAACATCTCCCAAGTCATAGGAGGAGATCTAGCTGGTCTAGATTCAAAGTAAGAATGCCACTAGTATCGTGTTGGCCCTTGAAGCTGCAGAACTATGTTGTCTTCCCCATGTGATTGTACCATCCCCAAACTATGGAAAAATCATAAAAAGTAGTGAAAAACTCAAATAGGTCATTAGCCTGCCCACCCTGAAACTGAGTTGGGTCCATCTTGCGGAACCTCTTATATCTCCGCTACTGATCATCAGAAATCTTAACAATGATCTACCTGCATCTCCAATACCTAGAATTCAAAGATCATGAACCCAATGTGCAATAGGTGTCTACCTCACCTAATCCTTAGCTATGGATGGCAATCCAGCCCGAACTTAAATTACAGGTGGCTGGCCTACCTGGCCTGGAACTACTGGTGGTTGTCCCACTAGTTCATGCATAACTAGAATGTATCTCTTCTCTAGGGTCTCCTCCCTGGTCTGATAATCCTACAATACCACCCTATGCTAAACTCTCAAGTACCTCAAGCACCCTTAACAAGTTATCCTGCAATAGTGGGGCTGTAGTCTAATCCTAATCTCTATCCTCAGCTATCCATATCGGGCTTAGATAAAGTCATTAAGGCTCTACCCCAAGCTGGGGAAGCCCCTATATCTCTCCCCTGGGCTATATCTCGACCCTTAACTCTGACCCTACCCCGGGTAACTGGCTTAGGCACGTCCTAATCATCCCAATCAATAACAACTTTGGTCCTTACCATCTATCAAATAAAACACACAAGGAATCAATATACATGAATCAACCACGCTAGATAGAAGAAATGAAGAGATGTTTCCTAGAGTTCTGTAGCCTCTCAAGTATAAGTAGAGACGTCTACGCACCGATCTACAAAGAATCTATTAAACATGGTATGAATAATGGGACATACGAACTTAGGGCTCTGATACCAACTTGTCATGCCTCAAAAATAAACTTGATGGACCCTACCTTCTCAATCCGGTAGGTCCACCTAATTCACATTATAAACAATTTAAAATATAAAACAATAATAATCATAGGCGAAATAAATAAGAATAATTATCGTAATAAAACTAAGGGTAATAATCTAACTACACAGCCCAAGAATTTGTTTCCACTATCATATCACAAGGCACTAAATGTACAAGTTTATGCAAGAAAATACACTGGTGTCAACAAGTCTCTTAGAAAGTAAAGACTCAAATACTAAGATAAAGAATTTGTGGCACTGATGGAGAAACTGTCAGCTACCTTGGACAACTCAAGTATCCATTAACTGATAAGGAGTAGAAGGGCACAATGTCCAAGGCTCGGTACCTTCACAATAGTATAGAAAAAAATAATGAGTACTAGAACAACGATACTCAACAGCGTCCTCGGCTGGCTAACTATAAAATGAAATAAAACCCCCCTAATCTCCCAACTGTTCCTCCAACTATACTACAACATTCAATGAATATACTCATCATCCCAACAAAACTTTAAGCAAATACAACAAATATGAGTAGATATCCTACTTTACAAGTAATATGATAGAAATGAACTATCACAAATGTGTAGTCCAACCATAACCAAAGTCATCAATAGGGACGTCAAGCCTAGAACAACTCATCTTAGATGGCATTTCCGAATCCATCGATATTATCCAACATCAATCATAAAAATCAGGTATCTGTTCATGGCCTTGGCTATAACTTTCAAATATATAGAAACTTGGTTAGGATATTGGTTGTGCCATTACAATAACATAGGCACCCATTTAGAGCCTTGGTTGTGCCTTGTTCACTATATCTACTATCATCACAATACAGATATCCATTCATAGCCTCAGTTGTGTCTTTACCATGTCTCAATCAAGGATCCATGGACAACCAAATCAATAATAACAAGTAATATGACTTCATCACGGAATAGTTCAATACCCATAATTAAGTTTCGTCAATAAGAAATCATCACAAATCAACCATACAAAGTATCATGAGATGATATTTTAATTCAATAACATAAAGCCCTCTTGGGCAATTTCTATCAAGAATAGATTTTTCATTTGAATTTAGCCTCCTGGACACCAATATTTTTGATGTCAAGTTTGTTGTTTATTTATCATAAATATTTTAATCAAGTATATAATTAGGTCTCATCTCTTATTCAAGTCTCAATTTTCCACAACATGTTTCTAACTAATAATTTACACTATAATTCAAGTAAAAGCATAGTTCAACAATTTATCAAGTATGTTCATTGCCCCCACTTTTTCAATGGAAAACCAATATAATAGATAATACTAATTTCCCAAAGCACCCATATTATCCCAAGACATAAGACAATTACCAAGAAATTGGACAATTAGTAAGCAAATGTTAGCAATTTATCAAAAGTCATAAATCTCAATTTGCCTTAATTTCAAAGAAACAAACTACTCAAACACTTTTTCCTTTTGATTAGCCTCCAATCATGCAAAATCTAGTGAACCAAACAAGAATTACAAGAAAACAATCACCAATCAACACCAAATTTCTGGTAATCAAGGTGTATGCAAAAACCGACACCGGGCCCATGGAGTCAAGATCGAATTTTGATTGTAAAATAATATCACCCATTATTATGGGATGTTAAATATTAAGTTTCATCGAAAACTCATTGCATTTAATTTTTAAAATTACAAGTTTTCATCATTTTTTAGTGTAGTATTTATCCCACTGTTTTAGGCTTTAAAACCATGAAATTATTGATTGAATCATGTTAAAGTGACTTAAAGTCGATAAAAATAGGCTTACGGAAATTACCCAATTCAAATATATTCAAAAATACTTGATTATACGTTGCCAAAATAGGGTTTTGACAGGTTTTGCATGAAGAAAATGAGTCAAAATGTGATATGCTACTGTTTAAAATATCTCTAGTGATTCAGCACATTCACCACATTCTCGATGGCCTCTCCATGATCGTGGAGGTCAAATTCCATCAGTTCACCACAAACGCGATCAAACCCCACGCGAACACAATTGCCATGTTGCAAATGTAATTAAGGAAAATAATGCATTTCGTGAATGTGACCCATATATTGCGAATACAGAATCGGAGTTCATGGACGAAAAAAAACAACAATTATTTCATAAGGAAAAATGACTTTGAAAGGCCCTTCGGTATTCACTCAAATCCTATGGCAACAAACCATATATGTAAACATACTATTTTTGATATTCCAGAACGGAACCATCAAATCATGCATAGGAGGTCTCATTGACTGGATACTCATTAAGGCCCCATTTTAAACAAAAAATACTGAAATAATCAAATAGCCCTGAGCTCATAAAAAATATGAAAGACCTCAATCTAGGCCAAATTCCACCTCCCGGATGCAATGGAACCATCGAATTTTTCATCCGATCATTCTAGGAAAATGTTGACCCAAGTCAACCAATTCACTTAAACTTTAACTTTAGCCCATTGAAATGCTAAAACTAACTAGGGAAGGTATAAAATAGGGAAAAAGGGTGTAACTAGACCATAATCAACATTCTAGAGTTGTTGGAATTAACGTATTTTGAAAATGAGGTCCAAAACTCTATATGGCTCTATAGTTTCTCATTTGAACTTAAAGAGCTCCAAAACTCAAAATTATCAAACTTTTACATCAAATCCCATTCTTCACCTGAACCAACCATGAAACCAAACTTAGTTTGGTATACTGGAACTATGGGAAGGGTGAAATGGTCAAAATACTTAAAAAATGCAAAAATGACCTTTAGGGTCATTACACGGTATAATTTGAAAAAAACTGTTTCATGACCTAAAAAAGGCATATTAAGTTCATGGCCTAAAATACGCGTTTCTAGCTCACATCATTAAGAGGCGTATTTAGCTCATGGCCTAAAAGAGGCGTACTTAGTTCATGGCCTAAAATAGGCATATCTAGCTCATGGTTTTAAGTTTTGTATTTGGCTCATGGCCTGAAAAAGGAATGTTATGTTCATCGATCCAGAGAGGCATATCTAGCTCATGGAATAATGAGTCATGGTAAGATGATATTTGAGATGTTCTACTGAGATTTCTCATACTCTAGAAAGTCTAAATTTTACTTATAATCTAACAGTTTTTCTCAAATGTTGCATATTGAGAACTGGAACTTAGAGTCAAACTTGTAGTCTTTCATAATGAAATAAATGATCATTTTTAATCTGTTTACTAGTTCATTCTTTATGAAGGGTTTAAAGAGGTCTTTTAAATACTTGATGTTTAATGCATCCATATGTTGAGTATCTAGTATGTCAACATAGTAGAGATAGGTGTACAATATGTCATCCTGGTAGTGGTCAATCAGCTTGTGTCAACATAGTAGAGAGTAGAAGTTTATAAATAAATGTCATTGTTGCAAGTTATTTCCTTTTGATATTGAGAGTCAAAGCCAGAGTTGTTCACGCATTGCATAGCCAAGTTCATGGTCTATATATACTGTGTTAGAAGCATATTGATATTTCTTGTTCATGTTACCTTTCAACATACTTAATATATTCAATGTACCAATAGCATACTTTTTTTGCATATCTTTCATACATGTAAATCTTTCCATCCATGCAGACGTTCATGGTTGAAAGATTCTTATTCTAAGATGTGAAGATTTGGTGAGTCCTCACTAGTTTCGAGGGCCATGATGTTTGATTTCTATTTTCTCTTGTATTTTGGTAGAGCTATATCTTTATGTTTGTTTATTTATTTCTTGTTTAGGGACTAGTTATTAGTCTTGTGCTAGCAGTCACGTAATTATTATATAGAGGCTTTAGATAATGATGTACTAAGTATTGGATTTGAGTTTTCTTCGTTATTCATTGACATGATACGGTCCACTATATTATCACAGTTATATTAAGTTAATGCTTCGACTGAGTATGAGAGTTAGATACATTGTCACACCCTGGAGTCACCCCTAGGTGTAACAAGCATCCTTAGCAACAAAGTTGCCCTAGAAGCCTAGGATGAACCACTTGGACTAAGCAAAGCTCTACTCACTTCACTTAGCAAAATCAATATCGAAGGACCTCACATCACTCAGTAGAGAAGTTAATCTATACATCAATGGAATTCAATATCCAACTCTAACTCAACATCTGTTTAAAAGCACACTAATACTGGACAACTAGGACATGATCCTTATCTAGATTCATAACAATGAAATAAATAAAAACTCTAGTGTCTCATATCCAGAAATTAAATAAAACTTCGTAGAAAATCATCGAATCGGTGAGGGCTAACCACTCTTGTAGCTTCTACAGAATGAAAATACAATCAACCACGAGCATTCAAAAGGTTGAAAGGATCAGCATATGGTTAAAATAATATGGAAAGTGTAGGGTCAGCAAATGAAATATACTAAGTATGTAAACAAGGAAACAAGCTATGACAATAAATAACTCATGGCTATTCAGTACATGAACAGTTATACTATGCTCAACTTTACTACTCAACTTTAATAGAAAAATAAATATGCATTTTTAAAAGTATCAGTTTGAAAGTTTCAACTTTCAAAACTCAGCTCAATTAAGCAATTTAACAATTTATAATGAAAATAATTAAAAAGCTTTAAAATCTCTATAGAAAAAAGTAAACTCATTCAAATAGTTTAGCTTCATTAGTTTTTAACAAAAGATAAACACTTGGTTAAAATAACTCTTTTGGTTTCTTCCTTTAAAAAATATCACTTTTTCTTCTTTTCAAAACTATCAATTTTACTAGTTTTTAAGGCAATTAATTTTACTACTCTATGTGACTTTCTATAACCGACATACCTTGAGGCATAAAGTGATGAAGTCCACATATTAACCTGTGTGTAGGGGCTCCTTACCTTGTCAATGGGAAAGGACTCTCTCTCTAGTGGATGTAATTAAGAATACAAGCACACTTATTGTACCAAATAATAATCCCTATGTTTGGCTACGCAGGTTGGGCTATAAGGATCTCTACCCGGGCCTCTGTCACCCTCAGTGCTAATACTCCTCCCATAATAATATAACTACCGTCATTAACTTTTACTTTCAGTCTTCTCGACTAATTCACACCCACTAATGAACCACTATCCCTTCCCAGAATCTTTCAGCTTCAACTCTCAATTTATCCAAAGAAGGAAAATTTAGTCAAATTAGACTCATCATTAAATTCGTATCCTTTAGCTTATCAAGTTAACAAAAACATCAGTACTTCTCTTTAATTGGTCTTAATTAGACAAAACTTTTCAATCTAAACATGCTTCATAAATGGGTTTAAAACCATGTAAAAATCTTAAAACTTTCAATAATCATTTCATTTAAAACAAACTTTGAAAAACAATATTAGTTTTATGCTTTAAGAATTCTTTCATGCTTTCACTCCAACTATCAAAATCCTGTGAACTCAAACGTCAATAATTATGACACTTCAACTCTCATATCAAGTTTTAAGAATAGACTTCAAATCATTTCGTAATTAACTTTAGAAAATTCTAATACATTAGTCTCAATTAGCCAAAATGTATTCAATTTAGACATAATACAACTTCATACACAAAATCATTAAAGCATCCAAGTAATTATGACACCAACCCTCGTATCATGTTTTAAAAATAAACCTTGAATACAATAATAAATTCATGCTTCAAAGTATTTTTCTTTATTTTACTTTAATTATTTAAATATTCTAAATCATGAGGACTTTCATAATTAAATAATCATCATAAAAACTTCATAATTCTAACTTAAAAGCATTAAGTAAATAATCACTTCATGTAATCATTGTTTATAGAATTAAACAAGAACCCTAGCATGCTTTTACGTCTTCAAAACCTTATTTAGAAAAGGGTTTTAGGGAACAAGAATGAAAAGAGTCCTTGTTGAAATCCCACATACCTAAATTGAAGCTCTTTGATGGAGGAAAATTTGATGAAAAGCTGTTGCAAGAAGAACTCTTGATGAAACAGTAACTTGCCTTTTGAGAGAAATTTTAAGGAGATTATTCTTTCAATTTGATTTTAGTTTAATGAAGAGAATAAATAGAGTTTGGGTATTTATATTAGCCTATATAGAGTTTAAAATAACATAGGTTTGGTTTAAAAATAAGTGGGAAATTACAAATCAGTCCTTGCAAAATCGGGTTTAAAAATCACTGCTCAAGGGTTCATAAGAGGACCCACGAGTCGTAGGTAGGGACCATGACTCATGGTCCTATTCCTGAAATCAAGGAGTGAATTTGAACATTATGGAACATTTTCATGAGACCTTTCATGAGTCATAGGTTGAAACTGTGATTCGCAGTTTCAGCTCATAGTTACCTGGAAAGATATTTGTTTTGGAATTTCACTACAGTGCATATACCGTAGTAAAATACCCATAATGTTTTACTCTGAACTTGAAATGACACATGGTTTGTTGACTTAGAAGCTATACTCGAAGTCTTTATATTGATAGGTCATGTTTCAGGTAAGTCTTTATAGATTAAAATATACAGTCATTTAAACCTAACCATAGCACGAAATAATATCAAAACTACGTATACTGAAATAGTCTTAAACTCAACTTTGTATTATGATATGTTTAAGACCATAAATCACCTAAAACACTCATCCCACAACTATTTAGGACTTTATCAACTAGAATCAAACTTCAAGGTGTTAAATTATTACATCTTTGGATCATTCGTCCTTGAATGAAGGCTACAACTAAAATAAAAGGAACTTAACTATTGAAGCTAACCAACTAACTGAACCGGACATAAGTATGATATTCAATGACTTGGTTTATTCAAAATAACTCTGAGTATGATACTAAATCAGCTGATAAACATGCAAACTACAAAAAGTGACCTCAACATCAAAACTAGTCAAATAGCACATAGATGTACAAACAGGGACTCATGTGCTACTACCTTCACTCAGCATCAATACTCTACTCAGCTTATTTACGAATAAACTCAGTGGACTCAAGCATCAATACTCTACTCAGCTTATTTATGAATAAACTCAGTGGACTCATGCAATTCTACATGCTTCATGCCTATGAACAAAAACTATCACAAGATGAATAGAGAGGTTATTACTCCAAACTGATGTTACACTAACATGAAAATGAGAACAATTTCTTCAATTGAACTGAACTTGATTATATCATCTTGGGTCTGATTGGATCCTTTCTTATTAATTGAACCATATCATTATGAAATACTTTATATAGATGCAACAGAGTATATCGATAAAGAACGAAATTATAGGGAAAACACTCAACATAGGCATACTGAAGGTACAAGATCATAAGCAAATTTAGGTAAAAGCTACTAATATTGTCAACACACCTAATATAAGATTATAAAGTAAGGAAATCATAGTCTTGGACATCAGCCTCATTCGTATATGAATTTATATGATATGTAACATACATACAAATGGTATAAAAGAAGGATACGATTACTCCGGCCTTAGAACTACAAATATCATTCTCTAACTTAGAAAGCACCTTTCAACCATAATTTTTCTTTTGACATACTTTGCTCATCCGTCGGAACCTATGATCGTCATAAGGGTACTAAGAGTTATAAATACTGAGACTAACCACATGCTCTTATGACATTCAAGACTAATTCAGGGTACAAAGTACTAAATACAGGATGATCATTCTAGTGTAAGACACAAGATTCTATATTCTATATCCACTAGAACACTACCTCTCCTTTCTCCTACTATTAATCAACCCTAAGATCAAAATCATAAGTCACTAACCACATATTTTGATCATTCATACATTCACCTACACAATATTCAATCATATCAATATACTTACTTTATAGATTCCTAGAAGTTGAAAACTAAATCATCTGGGGATCTTATTAACATTACTAAAATTAATATCTCTACATTCTCAATACAAGAAAACTTATCACCTTATGTGATAAAGGCCAACTAAAACTACACTAACTAAACATACACTATATTTCACTTTAGCATCTATAGGATTCTTTCACTAATATCTAACACTCATGAATGGGATCACTGGGAGTAAATAGGATAAAATAACAAACCATATGAGTTATGGTTAAGGTCTATCTTTGGAACTCATACATGGAGTCAAAACTAAACATCATTACAATAAACGGTTACATCACTACTGCACTCTCGGCACTCAAGATGGGGTCCAAAAACCAAAGTCGTGAAATAGACTGAATCGATGGAACATAACAGGAACCGGATACATAGATCATAGACAAACCCTATAACTTACATGACAAATTAACTAGATATCTTCATCTTTGACTGCCTTATAAAGAGTAAAAAAAGGCACCAACGGGTCATTATCTGATCATAGCTCTACACATGGAATTCTTGCTATCAAGGACTTAAGACTTGACCTGTTCTTCATCTTACCATCTCCCCATTAGGGAAAAAAAGAAATTCTAACTGTTGGGGCTTTTTTTCTAGACTAGGCTTCGACTAACCGCTCAACAGGGTCAAACACTCACTATACATATCAATGTTAACTTTCTCTTTAAGGACTACAACCATTCATACTTAGATTCTTTCTATAATGATTCTCCGAAATAACTTCTTAGTTTTTCCCCATTCTTCTAAGGCTAAGTATCAAAAGTCATCACTCTCTATGGAATACTTCCATCATACGTTCAATCTTTATCCACCTTCATACTACTTTAACTCATACTAGAATAATAATTTAGAGTTTAAGCCAATCAGTCAATACTAAAAACATATAACATACAACTCTTCATCACTACTCAAACTTACAACTACTACATCACAGCCTAGGTAACACTAGTCTTATGAGAATCAACAACTCATTCAATCTCACCCATCCACTCTACCAAATTCATGCCTATGGATATCCTTGACATACTTCAATCACAACACAGTATAAGTCTTTATAACCATCAACCTCTTATTCTCCTCATACTATCATGCAACCCATATTAATCTCTCACTACTTAGTCAACACATAAGTACATAACCTCCCACTACTCCTGAATAATCATTTAATATCTGACACCTGACCCAACTATTTTTCCCTACTCTAACTTCTACTCTTCTAGTTCTACCATTCTAGCTCTAAAATCAGTCTACAGTAACATGTTATATCTATTACCCCTCTAGAACCCACCACATAACTAGCCTCTCTACTACTACTATTACTCCCGTATCACTACCACAACTCTCTAGCAAACAAGAATTGAGGTTGGGTAAGAATTACAAGGAAAATTGGAGATTGATGGGTTTGATCTGACTGCTCATAATTGCTTAACTGTCGGGATGGATGCATTACAAACTAGTGCTCTTCTAGGCGGCGTAATCCAAAACACGTAAATCACAAGCTAGAAAATATTTCTCAGAGTTGAACTCCACAACATGAATTAAGAATTTTAATAAAGGAAAACTTTCCTAAACGTTCAGTAGCCTCTTATTTATAAGAGTGGCCAGCTAAGCACCCATAAATAAGGCTCTACCTAATGTTGGCTTTCATACATACTAAGACACTTGAACCTAATGATCTGATACCAATCTTGTCACACCTCGGAGTTTCCCCCTAATCATAATAGGTATCCTTAGCCTGTAAGTTCCCCTAGTAGCCTCAGAATAACCACTTGGTCCATGCAAAGCTCTACTCATGTTATTTAGCAGAAGAATTATTAAAGGATAAGATAATCAATAATAGACCTCACATTAGTCAATGAAGAATATGGATCAATAAATTAATTAAACTCAATATTTAACTATAACTCAACATCTATCTAAAAACCACTATATCCTAATTACTGGACTTCTAGGACATGATCCCTAAATAGACTAAAAATAATGAAGTAAAGAACAACTCCAATATGTCAGCTTTAGAAACTAAATAAATCTCCTTAGCTAATCCTCGAATGAGTGAGGACTCACCACTCTTCTAGCTTCTACAAAATGAAAATCCAATCAACCTTAAGCATCCGTAAGGTCTTTAGGATATGCACGGGATTTAAAATAATATAAAAAGTATGGGTTCAACACATAAAATATACTAAGTAGGTGCATATGCAACAAGCTACGATAATAAATAAATCATGTCTATGTAATGCATGAACAATTATAATATGCTCATCTTTACTACTTAAATTCAATAAAGCAATAAATATTCATTTTAAATAGTATCAGTTCAAAAGCTTTAACTTCTAAAACTTATCTCAACTAACCAATTTAATAATTTATACTGAAAATAGTTAAAAAGCTTTAGAATCTCAAGAGTAAAAGTAAACTTATTCTAATAGTTCAGCTTCATTATTTTTTAACAAAATACAAAGACTTAGTTAAAAAATTCTATTCACTTTCTTCCTATTAAAACTGTCAATCTTTCTTCTTTTCAAAACTATCAATTTTGCTACTCTTCAAGGCTGTCAATTTTACTACTCTATGGGATTTTCTATAACCGACATACCTCAAGGCATAAAACAATGAAATCCATATATTACCATGTATGTAGGGACTCCTACCCAAACCAAGTGGAAAAGACACTCTCTCTAGTGGAACCAACTAGACTACATGCTCACTTACTAGGACAAAATAACAATCCTTATGTTTGTCTACATAGATTGGACTATAAGAACCTCTGTCAGGGCCTCTGATCATCCTTGGAGCTAATACTTCTTCCATAAAAATATAACTACTTCCATTAACCTTTTCTTTGATGAACCACTAGCCTTTCGTGGACTCTTCTACTTACAACTCTTAAAGTCAAAGTAGGAAAATTTAGGCAAATTCGATTCATCATTAACTTCATATCCTTCAGCTTATCAAGTTAAGAAAACATCAATACTTCTCTTCAATTGGTCTTACTTTGCCAAAGTTGTTCGATCTAAACATGCTTCATAAATGAGTTTAAGAATAAATCATCAATCTTGACGCTTTCAATAATCATCTAAAGTTTAAATAAATACTATGAAAAACAATATTAACAGCATGCTTCAAGACTTCTTTCATGCTTTTAGTCATACTTTCAAAATCATTCCAATTCATACATCAAACTTATTAAACTGCAACTCTCATATCATGTTTTAACAATAAAATTCAAAATCATTCCGTAATTTTCTTTCAAAACTTGTCATCAATTAGCTACAATTAGCTAAAAATAGTTAATTTTAAATAACTACAACTTCATACTCAAAATCATATAAAATGTCGAGTAATATTATGACACTACAACCGCCATATCATGTTTTAAGAATAAACCTTAAATATAATAATAAGTTCTTACATCAAAGATTCTTTTTTTAAATTTTTCTTCGATTATGTAAATATGCTGACTCATGAGTTTCATAATTAAATAATCATCACGAAAACTTAAAAATTTTGACTCAAACACATCAAGTAACTCATCACTTCAGGGAATCATAGTTCATAGAATTAAACAAAAACTCTAGCATACTTCTACATCTTCAAAACCTTATTTAGAAAAGGATTTTAGGGTATAAGGATTAAAGGAGTCCTTATTGCAATAACACATACTTGAATTGAAGCATTTTTATGGAGGATAAATTGATGAAAGTTGTTTCAATAAGAACTCTTGATGAAACCCTACCTTGACTCTTGAGAGAAATTTTAGGGAGATTTCTTCTTTCAATTTAATTTTAATTTAATGAAGAGAAGAAATAGAGTTTGGGTATGTTAATTAAACTATTCAGAGTCTAAAATAACATGGGTTTGGGTTAAAAAGAGGTGAAATTTAAAAATTTATCCTTGCAAATCGGGCTGAAAATCACTTCTAAGGGGTTCACAAGAGGACCCACAAGTCATTCGTAGGGACTATGACTCGTTGTCCTATTCGTGGAATCAAGGAGTGATTTTTTAACATTCTTGACTATTTGTACGAGACCCTTGACGAGTCGTAGTTTGAAACTACGACCCGTGGTTTCAGTTCGTATGTTCTTGGATAGAACTTTATTCTAGAATCTAACTGCAGTGCATACCTTAGTAAAATTCCCATAAAGTTTTACTTCAAACTCAAAATGACACGCGATTTATTGCATTGGAAACTAGACTCAAATGTTTTTCCGTGGAAAGGTAATGGGTTACCTAACACTTTATAGTTTAAATGATGTGGTTGTTTAAAGTTTACCCAGGCATAAAGTAACAACAAAAACATATTGAAAGAGACTTGAATTCAACTTCATATTATGATACATTTAAGACCTTAAAACACCTCAAACACTCATACCCCACCTATTTAGGACTTTATCAACTAGAATCAAACTTCAAGATGTTATAGCTATGCATGAGCCAAGGGTCCATCCAAGGCTACTGAGGCAACATAGTGACTGTGGATGCCCGATCTCGCCTAGGGGTGACTCTGGGTTGTGATATGCAACCCCAAATAGTCATACTACAAGAATTATACTCTCTATCCACCACTAGGATTGTTCCACAAGGGCAGTTACGCTCAACAGTACAGATAATGGCCCATTTGGTACACCAATCGAGAAGAAATGACAATGTAGAGCTAGGATAAAATATAGATAATGTTTAATGCCTATAAATAAATAACGTACCAGTCACAACGGCATATGAATCCTCAACCCTGTCTAGAATGGCATAGAGCTGAAGGCATCCCTTGTATGTTGCTCACCTCCTCAACCTCCCTCTCCCTTTTTATAGCCTCTACCCCTAGATCCAAGATCTATAGGTTATCCACCTCTAGCTGGTGGTATTATCTATAATGGAGGGGTAGGTAACGCTTCTATCTGAGTGACCCTACACCGTGGGAAAACCCTAGAAAAGTGGTAACTCTAGTCATAATTAAAGAAACCTTCAATATGTCAGTCTCTATTAGTTATGGGACAATCTCTAGCATGGTGTCCAACCTCACCACTCTTATAGAAAAAACC
>JBDJHY010468770.1:0-17492 GCA_039654485.1 Withania somnifera | reverse complement strand
TGGGAACCATGAAGACATTATGAAGTTATCTTTCCCTTTTCTTGGATTCCCACCATGTAGATGCACAACCTTCAAATTGTATGAGTGCATACTTTGAACTTAAAGTTTCCAACACATTATTGGTGAGAAAGATCCTCTCACTTTTTAGCTTTTATTCAATGAACTCCTCCGCATCACTACTCCCTTTGAACATCGGGATTGTCATCTTGATGGTACTCAAGCAATGGTCAAAATTATTCTGATTCCCCATCCTACCTCGTATGTATTCCCATAGCCTACCTCCTTTAGGTTCCCCATACCTATTCCCTTTAACTTCCCAATGAGTATCTCCTCGATACCATAGCCTTTTTTATGACCAAAGCCTTGTGTTCTCCTCTCATATTTTGCCTCTCTTTAGCCTTCTCTACCTCTTTTCCCCCATTCATCATCAATGTTAACTTCATTGTTCACTTCATCATACAAGGGGTTGTGGTATTTGTAGTATTGATCGGGGTTTTGTGTGTGGTTTTGTGGAGGTGACATCATGAACTATGTAATGGAACAAAGGATACAATTTTTTAGGAAAATGGACTTAGATTGTAATCATGTATTGTTAGAGGCTCTAGAGGGGGAATAAATCATTGTGGATTTTGATGTGGAGTTTCGGAGCGAAAATGTCTTGGAGTATTGTGCTGTTGGAATGCTGGTTGTTGGTGGAAGCTTTGGCTTAGAGTTAAGATTGGTCGGGTCATTTGTTGAAATTGACCCGGGGATATGGTTGTTCATTGTTACAAACTTCCCATTCCCTTCTCCCGAATCACCTCATGAGGTGAATCTTCTTTTTCATTATCCTCCATCCTACTCAACCTTTCCTCCAAACCTCTCATTTTTCTATTCATTTCGGTGAGTTGCTTCACAATCTTTGTTAAGGAGTTTGCAAGATTATTTGAGGTTTCTGCTTCGAGATGCGACATTTTCAAAAAAAAACTCAACAAACTTGTTAGTAATAAAAGGCTCACCCTCTCTTGCATGTGTCTGTGCTCTCTCTTACATCTAGAGTTAATCCAAGATTATTCATCGAGCTTTTTTTCTTTTATCAAATAAAAGATCTTCTAGCCTTTTTGGTAGAGTGGAGTCTTATCGACACACAACAAACTAAAAAGATACCACTTGAACTAAGAAATAACAATGATAATATAAAGCAATAAAAGCTCACAAGAATTGGTACACAAAAATACAGACACAAGAACTAGTTCACAACATCATAGAATGAGTGCTAAGTGTAAACTAGTTGTGGGATTAAGATGATGTTTGAGAATAAAACTAGATATTAGAAATTTAATTGAATTTAAATGAGATGTTAACAATATATTTAGGACACAACCATGAACTATTTTTTATCACCAATCACCGTCATTTTAAAGGGTGGACCCCTTCTAAGGGTGGCCACCGATGTTCTAGGTAGTGAGCAATGTTTTTGTGAAAATTAACATCTTCCATTGGGGGTACCACCATCCCTTGATGGTCCCCCTCCATCTTTAACAAAGATCTTTGGAGGAAGCAGTGACTAACCGCCATCTTAAGCCAGTCCATCATTCATAATTGTGAAATTACGAATTTTCAATGTCTTATTTGATCTAATTTATAGTGTCTTATCACTATGTGATATCATTTAAAGTTGAGAATTGATGATTTTCAGGTGTGGTGTGACAAAGAGGAACTACGAAAGAGAAATACAAATAATTGGAATAAAAAAAAAGCAAAATTGACTAAATGGGGAGTACATTGCCAGGGGTATCGCACATGCGACCCCCTAGTGAGCCCCTGTGCATATCACCCCTATGAGATGGACCTCTCCTAGGAGGGACTTCCCAAATACATCCACCACTCCTGCGTACTTCTACTCACTAGAGTGGATATCTCCCCAGTGGACCTATTGCCACCCTGTGAGGTTGTACCTGCGACCTGATGTTAGCAGGTGTGGTATACGAGTTCCATCCAGGGGTTTTTAGTAAATTCACCAATCTTCATTCCCATTTGGGCATTTCCTCTGGGAAAAAAATCTTAGTATCCCTGTAAAAGAGAAGAAATAACACGATGGAAAATATATAATGCCTCGGTTAGCATGCAATGAATAGTTGGTGTTGATGAGGCACACTAGAAAGTGGCCCTCATTAACTTCCTTGAGGAAATTTTTAGGCTTGACTATCATGCATTTCTTTCCTTTCATCTTATCCAAGGTATTTCCTTTCACTTTATTACTAGTGGTACCCTTGGTTCCACTCTCCTCTTCTCCAATCTTACCACTCTCTATAAGTTTCTTCATGATGTGATATTCTTCACTTATAATGTAGGGACTCAATGGCACAAGCACATCTTTTTTCCATTCAGTACAAATGAATACATTTTGGTTCGGCCTTGATGAGTCAAATCCCTGTCAGATTTCCAAGGTCTTCACAATAATACATTATAAGCCAGCATCAGCACCACATCACTCAATATCTCCTCGTGGTATTTTCCAATGCTAAATTTGATCATAGTTTGCCGAAGAACCTTTATTTCATTGCTATCATTGAGCCATTATAGCGTGTAGGGACTTAGAATATTTCATAGTGGGAAATCGCAATCGCTCAACCATCTATTGACTCACCACATTGGTGCAACTACCATTATCAATGATCAACACACATACGTTATCTAAGATTCTACACCTTGCATGGATCAAATTTTCTCCTTGATCACGGTTTTCCTTAGCAAGTGTCCCCATGATTCAGCTTACGACACAACAAAGGTTAACATTAACCTTTAGCTCATCTTCATCCTTTGGAGTGAATCCAACTCTTTTCATGAGGCAAGTAAATTTAACCCTCTCCTCTATTGTCTCATCATAGTCATCTGTGTCTTCTCTCTCATCCTCGTTATTTTGTCCCTTTTCTTATCTATCTTCGTCACAATCATCTTCATTCTTTATGTGATATGGGTCTTCATTCGCTTCCAAGACCTCGTTGAGTCATGAGCTCTTATATGCCCTCTTTAAGTTTCCATTTGCTATTGATTATAACATGGGGCTCTTCAATGGCTTCCATTGCTTCATTGTGCTGAAGTAAAGCTTTAAGTTGTTAGAGATACCAAGCCTGACTCCTAGTGAAAGGTTTAGATGTTAGGTGACCTCCCGATATCATATCATATTATACTTTCTTTAGACTAGGTTTAACACCCTGGAACTGGGTACTATCATTTACAAGTTATGTTTGCACACTAGGTCGGCTTCGCCTCGGTAGTGAGTACAACCTTTTTCATACTACTTCGTGGGTATTGTTTCGGTACATTATTCCCTTAGGATATGAAGACTTGTGGCACTTAGTTCCCAATACTTATGGTCCCATAGCACTGTTATATTAAGTCATTGGATGCCAGGATATGATCCTCCCTGAGATGTCATGTTACCGTTATGTGAGGTTGTTGTGGTGCTAGAGATTCTGTATATGGTTGGAAAACCTCCATAGACCCATCCTATCTGGGGATAGACATGCCGGAGGAGGGGTCTACAATGTAGTAGAGTCATTCGGGGGAAACCCTTCAATAAGTACTTCCTGCTTGGCCTATGGGTACCAGAAGAGGTGCGTACATAGGAACTATTACATCACTTACTTGTGTTACTTTGCTGCACTTGTTTGTTCATTGCGTACCCAGTAGTATTCGTTGTACTCTTTAAATCTTATTGGGATATGAAAGGGTTTTACTTTATTTTACTATTTCTTATGATATTTATTTTAGATATACTTCCTATTTATTGATCATCCTTACCTAGTGGGATTATTTGTGTGTTACTACTTGCTATATCCGTCCTTTCCATGTCTTGAGGCTACTGATACAACGCCTGATCCCCCTTAGTATATGTGAGTATCTATCCTATCTTATCCTATTATTGTTATTCTGGTATTGAACCCAGGATCCAGGGTACCTCCTTCTCTTCTTACCTATGATCATTCCACCTATTTGAGCTAGTTATATTCATATGCTATTTGCTTTCTTTCATCTATAATGTACCTAGCTCCCTGAGCTGCGTTTTTTGTTTTCCATGACATACTTTCTTTCTACTCCTTCTATTTGTTGTTCTTTGTATGTGGCTAGTGGAACCCCGAAGCCTACTAGGTACTTATTGCTTTTGAAACCAGTACTCATGCTACACTTCTGCATCTCCCTATTTTAAGATACAGGTGCGGCTTTTTCCACTAACATCGACGATCACGCCAACAAAACGATTTCAGAGGAATAGGGTAAGATCTAAATGTTCATAGTTACTTGCATCTCTTTAGACTATGTTTTCTCCTTAGCACTTTTGGGACAGATGTATTTATGGAAATTTGGTATGTTCTGCACTCTGTACCTTTTAGTGGCTCATGTATACATTGATACTAGGTCTTGGGAGGATTTTTTTAAACTAGGTTACTAATTCTTTTAATATCATTTTGGATTTCTGCTATTGTTGTTTCTTCATTTACTTGTGCCAAGCATAATATTAAACATTAGTCGATTTCTTGTTGTTTAGGGCTAAAGGGTTTTCTCACCTTTAGGTGGGATAGTACGTACCATCATGAATTGAGAAATCGGGTTGTGACAATTGAGCTCCCCCTCTTTCCTAACCTTATTACTCCCTTCATGGGAGATACCCACAAGAACATATGATAACCCATTGTAAACTCAATGGCATGACGACAAAATTTTGAGTAAATCTTCTGCCTACTCTAGGCCACCCGAAGTCTATCCTAAATCTGTGGAACTATATACAAGGCATTCCTTAGTAGATGAGAACTCTGCAATATGGACTCAAACCCATTGAACTAACCAATCAACGAACAACATCGCCTATGTACATAGCCTTAAACGGAACCATTTGAATACTAGAATGGTTGTTGTTGTTATTTAATAACTCTTCCAAAGTCAAATGTTGATGCCAATAACCACCAAAATCAAGAACATGAGCTCTCAACATTTCATCCAGGACATAAACCGTCCTCTCGCACTAACCATTTGTCTGGGGATGAAATGTTGTGCTAAGATAAACTTTCATACCCATACCATGATGTACCACTCTAAAACTGAGAAGTCAACTGAGTACCACAATAGAGATGATAGAAACCAGTATACCATGATAACCAACCACCAGCTGAAGCTAGATGAAGGCTAATATCTCCGAAATACAAGCAGTATGAACCAAAATGTAGCGTGCAGAATCAGTCAACCTATCAAAAATGACCCAAACCGAATCGTGGTAATGAGTTTCAGGAAAACCTAAAATACAATCCATAGTAATTTTGTTCCAACTTCCACTTAGGAATTTAAAGCCTCTGCAAGCAACCACCTGATCTTTGGTGCTCAAACTTAACCTGATAACAGTTCAAGCACGAATAAGAAAACTCAACAAATACCTCTTCATACCATTCCGCTACTAAACCTACCTCAATTATCTATACATATTAGTCGCACCAAGATAGACGGAATAGTGGTAACCAAAACCTCACAAAGGATCAAATGAATCAGATCATCAACCAAAGGAAAATACACTCGACCATATAACCTTAAATTACCATTGTGACCCAAAGAAACTCTTGGGGCTTAGCCCTCAACAATTGATCATGAATATTGACTAGTTCTGTATCCTTAAGCTGATGCTACTGAATCTTATACCAATAAATAATGTGCCTCAATAATAGCAAGCACATAGCCTGAATCTGAAATATCAAGTAAAACAACATGGTTGGCCATGGAATGTACATCCAAAGATAATAGTCTTTTCACATCTAATAACATATCCAAACTACCCAAATTAGTCATCTTCTAGCTGATGGAATCCGCTACCAAGTTTTCCTTACCCATATTGTATAGTATAGAAATTTCATTGTTGTTTAGTAGCTCGATACACCTGCGTTGGATAGAATAAAGATCCCTCTAATTCATAATGTACTAAAGACTAGATGATCTATGAAGATCTCACAATGGACACCATAAAGATAGTTTCGCCAAATTATTAGTGCAAATACTACCACCACCAACTCCAAATCCTGGTTTGGTCTTTATGATCATGAACCTTAAGTAGCCTAGAAGAATAGGTAGTCACACGAACCTAGTACATCAGAACACAACCCAAACTAACAGCAGTAGCCTCATAATAAAATGCAAAACTCTAACCCTTAACTGGTAATGTCAACACCGGAGCAGAAGTGAAGACAATGTTAAGCCTATGAAAACAACCCTCAAACTCATCTGACCTCTATAAAGGAACATTATTTATAGTCAATCTAGTCAATGATTCTGCTATTAAAGAGAATCCCTAAACAAAAGATAGTAGTACCACAAAGCCCAAAAAATATTTTGAACCTCAGTAGGAGTAGTCTGTATAGGAAAATCACAAACAACTGCAATCTTAACCGGATCCAAACTAATTCCCTCCTTTGGCACCACATTCCTAGGAGATGTAACTGACTCAACAAAAAACTCATACTTTTAGAACTTGGAAAAAAGTCGATGGCATATCAAAGTTTGAAGAATAATCCTCAAATGATGCTCATGATCCTCCATAGTCCTCAAATACACCAAAATGTCATTGATGAACACAATAACAAAAGAATTAAGATAGGGCCTTAACACATGATTCATCAAATTGATTAAGGTGCTAGGTGCATTACTCAACCTAAATTACATCGCAAAGAACTCATAATGACCACATTGTGTCCTAAATACTATCTTTGGGATATCCTCGGTACAAAGCTATAAATAATGGTAACCTGACCTCAAATCAATTTTATATAAGATGATTGAACCCTAAACCTGGTCAAATAGATCATCAATACGAAGCATAGTATAGTAATAATTCAGAATAATGTCATCCAACTTTCTATAATCGATACATATGTGCCAAGAATCATCATTCTTCTTTACAAACACAATAGGAGCAGCCCAAGGGGAAACACTAGACTAAATAAAACCTTATCTAACAAATATTGAGGATGAGTTTTGATCTCTCTTAGCTCAAAAGGTTCCATACATTAAGGAGAAATGGAAATAGGCCTAGTATGGCTCTAACTCAATGCCAAAATCAATGTCTTTCTCATGTGGTAAGCTAGGAGGTCGTCCAGAAACACATCAATAACTCACTCACAATAAGTACTAACTAAGAACCTCAGAATCAACAATAACATCTATTACTATGCAAGATACACAAACAAACCAAGAGAAACAAAGCGACTACCTTGAATTCAAGTAATAATCCTCGTTGATGCCGGACTAGCTGAACCCTACATCACAAGTGGGTGTACACCGCGCATAGCTAAGGTCATGGTCTTGGAATATAAATCCATGATAACTTTGTCAAGGAATAACAAGTCCATGCCAAGAAAAACATCAAAATCAAACATATCCAATAATATCAAATCATGCTGAGTCTCAACACTCCCAATAATCAAAGAACAAGATCATAAACATGATCCAAAAATATATGATTCAAGATCCTCTCCTACTATGATCAAGATCCTTCTAGAACATGCATGCTCAAGAATGTTCTGAAATGATGACCCTGAAGAAACTAAAACCATTGCAGTGTGACAAATATCTGAGTCTAAACCATGAACAAAATGACGAATTCTCTTCAACTCAGAAGAGATATTGCTAGAACCACAAGCAGATAACTAATGAAACTCTACCTCATACCCAAAAACCAATAAGGAACCTTTATCAACTCTCAAAAACTCCATTTTTTACGATTATGTACGTTATGAAGAATGTACCTCTTTAGAAATGCATCAAGCAATAAGGTCCAAGTAATAGGAGAGAAGTTTGCAGACCTGGTAGGAAAATAATATCTCAACTACTTCTTAGGGAGGTAGCCTCACTAATATACTATAAAATCCACTCTATGAGACTTAAGAAAACCGAGGTTTTGTAGCCCCTATTGGTATCTATCAATAAACTTTCTCTGGTCCTCACCCGGTGATCCAAAAAAACATGGGGGACTTAACCTCAAAAATAGACCCAAAACCTTCTTATTTGAATCAAACATAGGCAAATTAGATGGAATATGTGGAACCACATATAGAGTGGGCTCTATAAGTTCCAAAGATTGTTAAAGTGGTGTTGAAGGTTATAGAACCATAAATTTTGAAACCAATGGTGGAACACCTAGAACATAAGTATTCAGTGTCGGTAGTACTACTAGGCTAAAAGAAGCTGGGGCTAGAGTCTGTAACCCACCTGTTGGATGACCTGACATACCAAACAAATGCATAAGGAAGCCCCTCATCTCAAGTGACAAGGATAGTAAAGATGAAGGCATAGGAGAGAATGTAGCGGTTCCCTGCACCGCTTATGGCTTTTTAATCAGTATAGGCTCGAGATAAATTTTCTTATCTAGGATGGGAAATACAACAATATTACGTTCTACTTCTCCAGTGATACCTCAATGTCGAATACTACAACTTTACCAAACCGATGACACAACAAGCTTTACATCTCCAAAAGCTATCGAGGATCACGTATGTACCATCTTCGGAAGAGTGGAATAGAACAAATGAGATTTCAAGAGACCAACAACAATTCACGCTTGATACAGAAGTGAATATATAATGAATTCCAAAAGATGTCCATGTAGCTTCTCGAAGTTAAGATATAAACTTCTTCTCACCGGATCCATAAAACTCTACTAGGCACTAACTCATGTACCGAGGATATCAACAAACTAAGGGCTATGATAAAAATTTATCACGACCCAATTTCTCACGTCATGAGGGAACCTCTATTCCACCATAGGAGAACCAATCAACAGGAACACACTATATACATGCTAAACTTATTGTGGAAGACAGATACAAATAAGGGACAGAGATAAGAAGAAATATAAAATCAGTCAACCATAACCTTAAAACCTAATATCCAGTAAAATGTGCAACTAAAATAATAGTACAATGTCTGAAAAGAAAAGTACAACTTTTATCCCAAAAGTAAAAAATAGAATGATATATAAATAATGGTAAAATATATGTTTCGTATGGCAAGACCCATCACCTACCTCTACAACAAGATCTCAACACGAATCAAAAGCTAGTGTGTATCACTCGTACGTGGATCTGCATTAATTTATATAAAGTGTAGTGTGATTATAAAAGCAATGGGTACCCATTAGGCATCATAGACTGACCAATGATATATGACAAGTAAAAGAAGTAAACAGACAGATAAATCAAACAAATCACAACTGTTAAACAAGACTCATAGACATAGAAATCTAGCTACCCAGATAAAGGAAAGCAAAATATCCTAGAAGCTATCTATGACAAGGAAGATTTCATCAAACAAATGATAGAACATACCTGAATCCATACTCAACAAATAAGAGATAGAAGTGAATAAAAGAAATTGTGGTATACCGGTAACCTCAAATAACTACAATATGAATAGGTACTTACTCCTACATGAATAATCAAAAGACCATAATAGGGATCCCACAATATTTAACTAATAAACATGAAGGAGGTTCCGCAATACCTGACAAGTCGACTACAATATCTCATAACCAAATTGTAAATAAATAATCTCCACAATACCTTACATGAATAGGCAGTACAAACAAGAATGAATGCAAACTATCTAGTACTCCATCATACCGGGGAGTACAAATAGCAAACAACAATCACAAACAAGTTCAAGATGCTATGATCCAAAGATAATAAGTTGAATCTGTACGCGCGTATCCTAGTCTAGCAAACCAATCATATACAACCTTATAGAAGGCCAAAACCTATATATCTCTACTCCTCTGTATACCCGGCCTCCGTCACCCGCAAGTTTATACTATAGGGTCTATGAGAGGTTGCAACCCACATACAAAGGCTCATAAAGTAATTAGTAGTACTCAAAAACAAAAATTGAACCCATAAGGTAATTGTACTCATATTTCATAAACAGTATCAGATAATATCAACTTTACTTGGACCTCTGACGGATCCATATCAGGAAAACGTAAATGTTTGTGCCCAAATGCAACCAGCTAAATCCCAAATTAATTCAACATCTATTTCATAACCGAATCAAAGACTAGGAATAACTCGACAAAACAATTAACTCAATACTAAGCCTTTTTATGATTAACCTGGTAGAACTTTTCAAAATTTGCTTATTTTAGGCTCATGGAACTGAAATTAGGCTCATAATTCCATTCAAGGTTTCAAAATTGGTGAAATTAGGCTTGTGGCCAAAAATAGTGGAAACCAATGAATTAAACCAGTTTTCATGATGGTAATTGACTGAAATGTCCTACCATCCTGCCAAGTCACAGATTCAACAAAAAGAATAACTATCCATGTTGAATATCGAAGACTCATAAATATTTCCTACAAAACCCACCATCTATGTTCCTAAGTCTAGACAGACCACTCTAGGTCACATGGTAGTTATAATCATGATTACAACATTAATAAAAAATCAAAAAGTCGATAGGGTCATGGGTGCCAACCAAGAAAACCCAACATAAGGACATCCAGTTACCATAATTATTCCCAATTAATCCTAGTCTAAGATCGTAATCTGTAACCTACCTATACTCTTAAGATAACCCCATAAATATGGACTAGAAGATGTCCGAAATGCTCCAGATATCCTAGAAATGCATAAACACGATCGATCAATCACACGAGTAGAAATATAATAATTTAAACTCTAATACTAGTTAAATGATACCTATAAAGCTATGAACTTAGACGTGGGAAAATGGGTCTATGGGAGCGAACCCGAAATTTGGAATAACCGGTATCAAAATGTTCCCCACATCACAAAAAACACATATAAAATATTTAAAGCTAAGAAGATCAAGGAAGCTTTGAACAATGAAATAAAGTGAAGAACCAACTATGAAAATTTTGGGGATTTTTTTTGTGAAATTTTATGAAAATAAAGGGAAACTACCAATAATGGATGAAGAATCAAAGAAATATAGTTTCAAATGTTACCCAATCACTTATGCAAAGATCCACAAAACTTAATGGATATTTCAAGGAGTTTGAAGAAGAGGAAAATGAAACAAATGCCAAAAAAATCGATCTTCCAGTATTTATACTTGTTTGACGATGACTATACCTTATCATGTAGGTTATACTCGCAATCTCAAGCCACAAATATTTGACTCATCGCTATTGCGTGGCGTATGTGCCATGATCGTGAAGGTCTAGGAAGATTATTCATGTGATCGTGAAGAATAAGAAATAGTTCTTCATCATGATCACGTGAGGAAATTCCGCAATCACTTAAAAGCATGGCATGCACTAGAAAATAATTGAAGACTGTAATATCAGCTAAGGCTAAAACTTCAAATTAGGCTCGAAATGTTTTTGAAACCCGATAAACACAAATCAAATATGCTACCTACATAAAAACAGCATTTTAAACTCAACAGCATAGAAGAAATTATTACACATGGGGGTTTTGACAAAATATTGACAAACTATGCCAAGATAACCAAATTCAAAATGAACCCGGTTAGTCTGAAGCCAAAAAAAATATCTCACGTAATCCAAACTCAACATTCCAAAACTTATGGTGTAGTTAAATTGTCAATCAGAGGATCCGATCACAAAATGACACCCAAGATCCACTTTTGAACCATAAAGCTCATAAAACACTCATTTTTGCACAAACTCAAAATCGAAGCTCTCGAACTCAAACCAAAAGCAGTATATTGGTCTATTTTGATATTCCTGAGATAACCAAATTTTCAAAATTCTATTTTGATATTTTTTTATAGAATATTAACTAAAGTTAACGATTTAAATATTAAAGGCTCTAAAATAGGAAAAGAGACATAAAGACAAAATGAACGACCCGTGAACCAAACCACAAATCCTGATAAGTTAAAAATTACTTAGGTTCTCAATAAGAAAGAGTTAAAATGTAAGAAAATAAGAAATCGCAAAACAACCTATAGGGTTATTGAAATGGCAATAAAAATTTCGAGGAGGAAGCTTACTTAAACAAGGGAAAGAACCAAGAATTTGTACCACAACCAATTCCCACACTTGGGATATAATTTCCACAAGAGTTTTTCTAAGCCGGAGAGAAGATAGAGTAAGAAGAATAAGGTGACGCTATCTGAAAGTTCAAGGAAAAGCCCATATACTTCTAATGGATAAACTTACTCTAATTCTGCCTTTTTTAGCCATTGTGAGAAAATTTTATTTTCTTTAATTTGTGAGATTAATTACACCATCGTACCATATCAGTTTGGTGTCAATTTCATGTCATGCGCTATCTGAGTTAGGCTCTATATAATGGTACCTTTTGATTGTTTTTTGAACTATGGGGATCACAGTCCCATTTTTAGTCCTGATTATGACCCAAGCGGCCTTACTTAATATGGGTATCATTATTATTTTTTTTGGCCTCGAATCCCTACTCTTTTAGTTTTGAGAGGTGTCAGGTGTTTTTGAGGTCGTTCTAAGTATGGTGTGACTTGCAGAAACTTTTTGTCGGCATCAAGGTAGGCTCGGTTTCCTACTTTCTACTGGTCTTATGTTGAATATTTTTTTCCATCCAATTGGTGGGATGGATGAGTAGTTGGTATGCCATTCCTTCTATTTTTCTTCACTTATTTACCCATTTTGGGGCTCTTATGGGGGCCGTGTTGGCTGTAGAATGTGATTAGTATTGCTATCAATCGGGGGCGACTATACGGCTATAGTGTTAGTGATGGTCTAGTGGTAGTTGTTAGGCTTAGATATTTGCTTATCTTGTGGCTTATGGACTTTCCTAGACTTTTAACGTGTCGTATATTTTCCTTGATTGTTTTTTCATGCATGCATACCGTGGTAAGGTTGACAGTGACGGTCTCATGGTTTGCTTTACTATTGGGGTGCAATATAGGTTATTACAAATGAAAAACTAGCTTGTGGAACTAAAACTAGAACATTTTGCTGGCTTAAAATTGGAAAAAATTTCCCTTATTTATATGTATGTATATGCCAAGACCACCTGATGGTATGGCGTTATTTTTAGAATATAATTGGAATATAGCTTTGACTATCACAGGGTTCCAAATTGGGTACTGAGGGTAGCAGGCCCAATAAAGATTAATTATGGGGCACGAATCTCTGAGGTGTGATCTCCATGATTGATTATGAGGCACAGACTTCCAGAGTGCGGTCCCTACTATTAATTATAAGAAGAGGGCCTTCAAGGTGTGTTCCCCCTAATTATATGAGGTGTGGACCTCCAGGGCACGGTCTCTTGGACTTGTGAAATATGTTAGGGGTACAAGCTTCTCCCAGGCAAGACCGAGAGTATTAATACTTGTGTAGTTACTTTTGTTTGATTTCCTTATAGTTATGCCTTATATTATGTTTGTACTTGTTTTCTTCTAATTTATTTTTCTATTGGTTGAATCTTACTTGTTTGATCCTGGTCAGTCGATGATTCCTACTAGTACCCTATGTTGTTGGTCCTCATGCTACATTTTTGTACTATTTTCATGGGGTAGATTCTTTCATGGTTCATAGTAGGAGAAGGGATCGTGCATAGTAGGTGTGTTTTTGGGCCTAAAAAACCTTGTGAGTTTCAAGAATTTGGGTTAAGCCTCTTCTCCAACTGTGTTAGGATTCTACCTTATCCTTTTCAGGGCAGACTGATTTTGTATTTACCTTATGTTAGGGCAGTTGTATATATTCTTTTTGGTTACTCTGGTGCAGTTATCTCTATTTTGTCATGTCACCATGATTTAGGAGGTGTATACATATGTATAATTTTGTATATCTCCTTCATCTTGTTTTATTCTGCTTATATTTCTTCTAGTTAGCTAGTATTGGCCCATTGCTTGTCGCTTTGGGATGAGGGTTTGGTTGGCCAACCGGTGAGGCTACAAGTTCCATCATAATCTGAGTTTTGAATCATCAAAGATTGGTATTAGAGCTTAGGTTTCCCCGATTTTTGTTACAGCGGAGAGATTGTTGGTAAAGTCCTGTGGATCAGTGTAGAGATATATGTATCCTTTATTCGAGAGGCTACAAGGCATGGTATTTTCTCTCCTCATGCATTGTACTTGTGTTAGTTTTTTGAAGCGCCTATTCAACTTTTGAATTTTTTTAGATGGTGCATTATTGTTGCTTTGGTTGATAAAGATCCTCCTTCTAATTCCCATGAGACCCCACCCAGGGGTAGAGAGAGGGTGACTATTAGTAGAAAGTTGTTGGTACTACTTTGGAATCTTTCCCCAGACAATAGCTACTACAGATCCACCGTCAGTTACACAAGCTTCTAAAGTACCTCATTTATAGGCTACACAATAACAATTGGTTGCAGTACGAAAGGCTTTTTAGTAGATTCTTATGATGTTTGCCAGTGTGCCACCATGGTGCCTTAGAGTTTAGCTCAGGGGGCAGGACAGGGTGCTCAGCCTCGTTAGATTTCTCCATCTACAGTTTTTTTATTAGTTCAACTGATTTCACCACAGCTTATTCTGGCACCTTTACTTCCTCAGCGGACTGATTCTAGAGTTATTATGTCACATGAGGTAGGAAGACACTTGGTCACTTCCTTCGTATAGTGCTATACAAGTTCTCAAGGGTAGGAGGGAAGGACCCCTTAGATTTTATTTTAATTTGTAAGAGGGATTGAGGACATTGGAGTTATTGGATGAGCACGGGGTTGATTTCTCTACTTATCTGCTTAAGAGAGCTTCCATCCATTGGTGCAGGGTGCTTAGGGATCGCAGGACAGTTAGGTCTTTACCAATGACTTGGAGTCAGTTTACAGAGGCCTTCTTAGAAAGTATGTGTCATGTAGTGCTCTAGAGAGATTCAGTAAGAGTTTTCTATTTTGCAGTAGGGATACTTATCTTTTCTAGTATATGCGGTAAGATTTGTCGAGATATTGAGGTAGGTATTGGATTATATTCCTACTGAGGAGGATCATATTCTCTGCTTTTCTTATGGATTAAGACAATAGTTACGTGGACATGTGGAGTGGATAATGGTTTTGGATAGATTATTTTTTGATATTGCTGATAATACTAGGAGCATGGCTGAGTTGCATCACGAGTACCAAGGGGGTAGTTAGAAGAGGAAGCACCATAAAAACAGTTATTTTGGTACCCAATTAGAGGGTAGGGATTACAATAAAGGTCAAACTATTTGGCGGTATTATTCATCAATGTGTAATTTAGGTGCAAGTCAAAGTAGCCAGCCTGCTAGGTGCTCATGGGTAGGATCACAGGGCCTTGGTTGTAGGTTGAGGTCTCTGTGGCCATGAAAGGGACAATACTAGGTGTTTCCATTGTGGAGACAAGATATTATACCAAAGATTGCCCCAAGGGTGTTACAGATGGTGTCCCTTGAGCTTGTTATCAGTGTAAATAGTTGAGCTAGTAGATGATAGATTGCTCTCTACATGGGACCGCTGGGCTACCAAAACTCATGTAGAAACTCCATGTTTTACCATCGCTAGAGGTATCCAGACTGCGTCTTGGGGAGCTTGGGAAGGTGTTCAGAGGGATAGATTTGAGGATATCTAGGGAGAAGCCCGCTAGGAATTGTATGTAATCCCAGGCATGGACAAGACAGGCATCTCAGAGGATGAAGTGAGGGGTATGTTACTTAATTATGGAATTTTGGGTCTTAATTCATTTTGATTTTTGGATTTGAAATATTTCATGCCTTCTCTACCTTCATTAGCGGCTAGGGTCTTCCTAGTGGATGCTTATCTATGTTTTAAGTGTTGGTCACCTGTAGGCAGGGACCTAGTAGTGGATAGAGTTGTTGGGACATATACGTTGTTGGTGTGGGGTCACAACATGTAGTCTAACTCAGAGAGTTATAGGGGTTCTTGTCCTTGAAATGATTTCTAAGTACGAGCTAGTTGTTTTGCTTTTAAGTAGTTCTGGACTATTTTTGAATGTCAGTTGCAATGGTCATTCTTGGTGTAGCTTGATTGAGGGATGAGGGGACATTTTGGGAACTCTCAGTTTAGGGATTTTATTCTTTAATGGGCCTGGAGGTTGGGTTCTTCAAGGCAGTTCTTAAACCTTGAGTTTATGTTTCCTTGCTATTAGCTTTCTTTATATTTCTTTGTTGCATCTTTTTAGGGATGGATGGTCGAGCTTGAGTTTGTGTAATGGTTTTTATGGGAGGTCGTGCCACTATTTAGTGGTCTATTGTACATGGGTGTCCTTATAGGAGTTTACTCGGGTTGGCTAATGCCATGGCTTACTTGGACCGGGGGCGGTTGCATTGTTTTGGTTCTTATTGTTTGGGTGTTCGTTGATTCATGTTAGGAGATTTTTCAAGTGTTTCCTTGTTATTCCTATTTTGAGATGGGTTTTTTTTAATTTTTAGTTGTGAAGAGCTTCTGATGTTGGGTGTTGTATGTGTGCCTATAGGGTGTGGGTTATGCTTGGGAATAATAGCTTGGTGGATGAGTTCTCCTTTAGGTTAGACTAGCAGTTTGAGTCTGTTCCTTTCTGATTCGATAGGGTCTTTAACTTTAGTAGTTGGTTTCTGAGATGAGGGTCAGCAGGGTCATTGTAAGTGATCCTTGTTGTTTATGATTGATTTAGCAATTGTGGGTTCTTGTCAGGGTGTTAGCACTGTGCATACTATTGTGATCTCTAGCAGAGTGGAGGTTTCTGGTGAGGTTGGATAACCTACCAACGTTGTCTTGCCTTGGTCTTCATTTGCGATCTGGTTCTAGGTGCGCTCAAGTTATTTTCCTCAGTTGGATGTGGGTTGTCCTAGGAGGTATCTAGTGGCATATTTTGTTTATTAAAGTTGGGATCAGAATGTTGATTCTAGGCCCCTCAGGCTGTTTTATTTTTAGTCGCGCCTGTGATGTTGCCATGGATACAAGGGTATCTCCCTTGCTAAGGCGCCCTAACAAATAAGGGTCTTCCCCAACGAGGTTTGCCTTAGGGGCCAGAGGTCTTATGTAGATCTTTTTTCTGCCCTAGCGGTGTCACCTCTTCAAAACTTTTCTTTTGTCGCTGCGCTGCCAAGCCTGGATTTCCAAGGTCTCATCAGCGTTCATTTTTTCGCCGCAGCAGGCTCACTCTAGTGGCCCCGTTGTCCACCTTATCAGCCAACTTCAAGTAATTTTTCCTCTTCATTTCCCATTTTCACGTTCCACTATTGAAAAATTTTCCTTCTAGGTAAGTGATGTTTTGAGTTAAGGGGAGTGATGAGAACTATATGGAAAGCTTTAATGGACATCTCATTTGCTTTTTTCCCGGGTAATTCCCTATAATTTCGCCCTTTTTAGCATTGTGAGAAATATTTATTTTCTTTACTTATGAGCTTAATTCCTCCCTCATCCATTATATTTTGAGATTAATTTTGTATCATGCGTTCCTTGAGTTGGGCTCTTCACGCAGGTATCTTTGAATTATTTTCCAGACTGTGGGGCCCAAGGCCCCTTTTTAGTCTTGGTTCCAAGCCAAGTTGTTTTATGTAATTTTGGTATCATTTTTCTTTTTTGACTTATGGATC
>JBDJHY010468660.1:0-24063 GCA_039654485.1 Withania somnifera | reverse complement strand
TGACATAGTAGATTTAGATGCCATCTTTATCATGGATTGACTTCATTCATGCTATTCTTCAGTTGATTGTGGTAAAGTTCCAATTTCCAAATGAGATAGTCATAGAATGAAAGAGTAGTCTCTCCGTACCTAGAGGTCTTTTCATCTCATACCTTATGGCCAAAATCTTATATTACAATGGTTTATCTACCATTATATTCGGATTTAAGACACTGAATCTGAGACCCAACTCTTCAGTCAATTTCAGTTGTATGTGAGTTCCATATAATTTTTCTTAAGAATCTACCCAGAGTCCCTCTAGAAGGGGAGATAGACTTTGGAATAGACCTTCTTCTAGATACTCAGCCTATATCCATTCCTCCATACATAATGGCACCAGAAGAGCTTAAGGAGCTAAAGGATCAATTAAAGAACCTTCTAGATAAAGGTTTCATCTGACCCAAAATATCTCCATGGGTTGCACCAGTTTTATTCGTGCATAACAAATATGGGTCACTCAGAATATGAAAATATTACCATTGGTTGAACAAAATAACTATTTAGAATAGGTACTTTGTCCCCATAATTGATAACTTGTTCGACCAACTTCAGGGCACTAGCTTCTTCTCTAAAATAGACCTCGGGTTTGGCTATCATAAACTTATAGTTAGAGAATGTGACATCTCAAAGATAACTTCATGGTATAATCACTTTGAGTTTGTAGTTATGTCATTTGGACTAACAAATGCACCTGCAACTTTTATGGATCTCATGAATAGGGTGTTCAAACTATACTTGGACATGATCGTGATCATGTTTATAGATGATATTTTGGTTTACTCCAAAAGTAAGGAAGAGCATGCATATAATTTGAGGATAGTGTTGCAAGACTCTTCAGGATTGACAGTTGTATGCAAAATTCTCTAAGCGTGAGTTCTAATTAAGGTCAATTGCTTTTTTAGGGCATGTAATTTCTAATGAGGGTATCTAAGTCGATTCACAGAAGACATATATAGTAACGAATTGTCCAAGGACCACCACTCCTTTAAATATTTGGAGTTTTCTGGGTTTAGTTGGTTATTATATGATGTTTTTAAGGGATTCTCCTCTAACACAACACTGATAACCAAACTAACTCAGAAAAGTTAAGTACAGTGGTCAAATAGTTGTGAGCCAAGACCTAAAGAATAGATTGACTTTGACTATAATTTTGACCCTGCTAGATGGTACATATGGTTTTCTAGTTTGTTGTGACGCCTTAAGAATCGGGCATGGTTGTGTTTTGATTAAGAATGATAAAGTGATAGCCTATTCATCAAAAAAGCATAAGAATCATGAGAAGAACTACCCAACTCATGACCTTGAGCTGGAAGTAGTTGTATTTTCTCTAACAATTTCGAGGCACTACCTGTATGGTACTCATATAGACGTGTTTACTTACCACAAGAGTTTGCAGTATGTTTTACCCAGAAGGAGTTGAACCTTTGTTAAAGGGTATGGTTAGAACATCTAAAGAATTATGAAATAAGTGTGTTTTATAATTTTGATAAGGCAAACATTGTTAATGGAGCATTGAGTAGACCATCTATGGATAGTATGGCTTATGTTGAGGGTAAAAAGAAAGAGTTTGGTAGATATGCGCACCGGCTTACTCACTTAGGTGTTTATTTGGTCGGTGCGGATGATGGTAGTGTATTGATCTGGAATGCTTTGGAGTCATCCTTTGTAGTAAAGGTGAAATAGAAGTAGGGTAGTGATCCGGTTATGCTGAAGCTTAAAGAAATTTTTCTTACAAAGCAGTTAGAGGTTTTCTCTGAATGAAAAGATGGTGTACTTTGAGATCAAGGTTGGTTATGCATTTCCGATGTTGATGGGTTACAAAAATGGATTTTGGTAGAAGCCTATAATTTCAAATGTTCACTTTATTCGGGATCCACCAAGATGTACCAAGGTTTGAGAGAAGCATCTTGGTGGAACATTATGAAAAGGGACAAAGAAAATTTTTTAGCCAAGTGTCCCAACTGTCAGCAGATGAAGGTTGAACACTAGAAGCCCGGAGATGTGACCCAGGAGTTGAGATTTGGGCTTGGAAGTGGGAAGTGGGAAGTAGTCAATATGGAATTCAATGTTGGTTTGCCTCGGACTTGCAGGCAACATAATTCCATTGGGGTGATTTTAGATTGAATGGCCAATTTAACTCACTTTTTGGTTGTTAACACTTCGTGTACAATAGAGGATTATGCCAGATTGTTCATATAGGAAGTTGAAAAGTTTTATGTTACTCCTTTGTCTATCATTTTAGGAAAAGGTACCTAGTTTACCTCTCAATTTCAGATATCTTTCATGAATAGTATGGTTACCCAAGTACTTCTTAGTACCATTTACATCTGCAGACTAACGGGCAAAAAGAATGCACTATTCAGAAAGTGGAGGATATGTTAAGAGCCTATGTGCTAGATTTTAAGGGTAACTAGGATGACCATCTAGTGGAGGATATCCTATAAGGAAGTACTGAATTCTCGACCGACAAGTTCATAGGTTCAAAAACAAAGAGTTAGCTCAGTTAAGGTCCTTTGAAGGAGCCATTTGGTAGAAGGTGCTAGATGGAAAGTCGAAGCAGATATGATGGCTAAGAATCCCCATTTTTTTCCCTCCGAGTTCCAGTTCAGTTTGTGATAACTATATCTTGATCTATTCCATAGTTATTTCTCCTAGACCTCTTGATATTCCCTATTAAGCTCCTATCATGCTTATTTGCATTCACATTTCAATTTGTTAGAGGCCTCAATAATTAGATGCCTATGTATTCAGTTTACTTAAGTCAAGATTGAGTCCATATTTTGCTAAATAGTAAGTCTTAGTCATTCCATAGAAAAAATTTATCTGATCAAGCTTAGTCCCCCCATCTAGCTGTCATTTGAGGATAAATGATTCCAAGGAAGATATATCTTAATACTCGAGGGAGTTCTACTTGCTTCCTCTTAGTTTACTTGCTAATTATAGCTCTGAGAGTGGGTATTTATAACTATATATTGTACAAAATGATTTTAGGGTGCATGCATGAGAGGACCAAAAGTAGTTTCAGGCAGGAAGGGGTCAGTGCAGTGCACAGGCTTAGCAACGCGGTGCACCACCCATTGTGCCGACCTTCTATTTTAGTAGTGCTGGGTTGCACGCTGTGTGGTGCACAGAGTAGGTCACAAGTCCTAATTTTTTTCAATTTTTTTTAAATGTCATGGGGGTAATTTTTGAACCTAAATAAGTATTATACTACATCGTTTTGACCCATAATAGGCGATTTTAGTAGGGATTCAACCCCAAAATCCCTTATTCTACACTTCTATGATCAAAGTCTTGAAACTTGGAACAAAATCTCTCTCTCTCAAGGTCTAGGAAAAACTCTCCATCTCGAAGGGCTCAATCTCAAGATTTTACTAAGGCTTTTCTCCTTTTCAGGTATATGGGTGTTCATTAACTCTTTCCTTTCATCCTCATGCCCAAAACTATGGTTTTTGGTCTAAATTCATGAACTATGACTTTACCCAATTGTTATCTTATGTTTATGGTTCTAGATCTATCTACATTCATGAACATGCTTTAGTACCAAGTTATACCTTTAAATTTATTTCAGGTACATGTCTCATTTATAAGTTTTCCTTAAGTATTACAAGTCCATGGTTAAGTTATACATGTTACATCATTTTCAAGACTACTATTGTCATCTAGGTTATGATATAGTCTTATGATCACATATATGATTTCTATATGGAATGACTAGTTCCAACATGTTTGCAGACTCAACATTTTATTATGATTTTTGAACTAGTATATCCATTATGCAATACGAATAAGCTATTATTTATGTTATGCATGATTTGGGATGTAATTAATACCGAGTAAACATGAGTCACTAGCAGAGGGTCATACTCATATCCCAACACTATGTGTCATTGTAGGATAGGGTCACCCACCTACTAATAGAGGGTCATATCATAAGTTATAGAACACGGTACTTGTATCCAATTACACCTATGGTTTTATCCTTGGCAAGCTAAAATCTCCTTTTCTTCAGTGTGGGGCCTAGCACACTGAACACCATGAATGCTCACATGGTGCATGTTCATTAAGAGAACTCCCCAAAGTGCATGATTTACTATGATTTTTACATAGCATGATATGAACTTATAAGAAACTAATCATGTCATTTTTAATGATCTCCCAAGTAATCTGAAAAATGGCCATTAAATCCATCTGGGGGAGCTGAGCTAATAGGATCCGTAGAAAAAAATAACATTCTTGATTTCTGGTTCAAACCTATATAATCCAACCCCAAGAAATAAATCCATTATAATTTGTGAGGAGTTAAATCCAAATCAATCCCAAAAAACTGAACAAAGGCTTGATAAAGGCAAAGGAAAGGAAAAACAAAACACGGTGTACACTGATTCAAACTCATATGAGGTACCCTAGACATTTGAGTACCAATCAAACAAAGAATTGGAAGTTGAAGGAGCATGGGTCAGCTACCCCTGTTTATAGCTCTTTGCCCACTCCTAGCCTTGAACCAAAGAAAAGGAAAAAGGTCCAACCTTGGACTAAAGGCAACAAGCGATTTAATTAATTGAAGATTCTGGGAAGAATAACCATCATTGAGGATAAATTTTTAGTTCTTGATGGGCTTCAGGAAGGTTTCCACATATGTTGGCAACCATTGCCAAGCATGTTTTGAGTGGTACATAGAGCCTTGTGTGTTTTTTATCTTTATGAGGCCCACACAGTAATATTACCTCTATATAACAAAAAGTGACTCCTTTTGTATATCCAACTCAGGTGTTTATTCAAGGTGTTAGGGTTAGTTGTAGCCCAGCATAGATACATGATGTACTATAAACCACATATTTTTGACAACATTATCTTGATAAGCAGATTCGTACACCTCTAGGTCAGATGATGGAGTGGTTATCTTCATGCTTGATTGATGTCACTATGCCATCTATTGCAATAGGATTATAAATTAAAAAGATCGATATTCATATGTCAGCAAGGTATTGGCTTAGGTTTATTAGCGCTGACCTAATGCCATCACATAATGAGTATGACATTTGCCGCCACAAGGCATCACTTTTAGGTACTTTGCTTGCACAAGAGATGGTTGATGCTGCTTTAATGGTGCGGTCTGAGATTTCTAGTAGCATGGTGAATGAAAATATTGCCTTGTGTTTCATTTCTTAATCACCGAGCTATATAGGAGGCTGGACTTTCTATTTGGATGACAACTAATTTTGAGTTTAGTTGGCCAAATGCTTAATGGATGTTCGAGTATAAACATAAAAAGAAGACATCCACAGTTATATCCATTTGGTCCAGATATACAAATGGGAAATTTAGGAGGTGATGACAGAAAGATGGTTCCTACTAACATTATTCCCACATCATCCATGCCACCTGACCAGATCCTGGTAAGGGTTCTTATTCTGAGGCACCCGAGCACAAAAATATCCCACCTTCTCCTCCCATAGGACCCATACCCTCGGTGCAGTCATTCCATGCAATACCCATACAAACACAAATATATATGTACAAGATTAGTTAAATTGCTTATGTAACGAACCATAGATCCTTATGATTGCAGGCCCAGTTCTCCACTAGTCCTCAATAGTACATTGATGCTGTAATGAATCTACTAAAAGAGGAGATACAGGGACAGAGGACCATACTTGAGTGGTATGGGTAGCGCATTTATGATTTATCAGTGTCGATTTAAAAGGGTCATAGACAACAGGTCTTTGGGATCACCTCTATTGATTGGCAGGGGATGCAACTATTACGACCTGAAAATTGAGTTGTGATGGAGTCTACATCCCACCTGTATACAGACCTCACTCCAGACCTGAGCATAACGCGATGTGACGTACTAAGAACCAAAACAAAAAAAAGAAGGGAGAGGAAGAAAAAGAATAGGAGAATAATATGAAAATACATAACCGAGAATAATTCCCTGAAACCTGCTATGGAGGTTGTAGCACATATGTACTCAAAAAGTACAAAATAAAATCCACAAGGGGGCACAAACTACAAAATAAGATATCCAGGATCTCAAAAGGACAACTCTAATGACAAAAGGAGAATGTTTCAGCAAGAACTCCAACTGCTCACCGTATATCCTGAAACAACTCTTATTTAACCCGCACGATCTCTCTCGCCATGCTCACTTGTACTAGGACCTACATCACAAAAGATGCAAAAGTGTAATATGAGTACCAAAAATAACAGGTACCCAATAGGCATCATAGGCCGACTGGGTAAAAGCAAGGTGTGGCGGGTATGATGGTGATGCTTCACCGATGGTAGTTCGGAAGCATGGCTTCTTTTCTTTGTAGTAAAGGTGGCAAAGAGATAAGAATGAGGTGGCGTTCATTGTAGAAGGGAGGGAGAAGAAAGAGAACACAACGACGATCGATTCTGGCATGGTGGACGGCGGTTAGAGGTGATGGATGAGAGAAAATAGAGAGGGTGGGGAGAGAGAAGGTCCGGGGAGGTTTGGCGGCTGAGGAGTTGAGAGTGAGATTAGGGTTAGAGGATTTAGGGGTGTTAGGTTAAAACAGGAAGAAAAAAGAGAGTTGATCTTGACCGTTGATCATGAAATGATAGGTGACTGAGATTAATTCGGATAATTTAATCAAATAGGTCACAAATTGGGTTGAATTTATCGGAAATGAATTGTAAAAATTGGCGATTTTAAATTGGGTCTAACTCAGACTTAATTTAGGTTAATATTGAAATAAATTGAATAAAGAGGGCTGGAATTAAAACAATTTCGGGAAGAAGTAATTTATTTTTGCCACTATTTAATAAATAAATATGCATAATTAAGCGATATAATTAGTATCAAAATATAAAATTAGATTCAAAATGCTGCATCATTTGAATAAAGGTTTACGCATGAATATAATAAAATAAGTGATGTGGCTATATAAAAAATATTTATATATAAAATAAATTATTTACGAGAACAACAAAAAGAGATTTAGTTATATGCAAAAAATATATCCAATAATATTTATGTTACTAATGATATTATTAATACTAATAATAATAATAATAACAATAACAACAACAACAATAATAATAATAATAACTAATGATATACTTTAAAAGGAGGATATCTATATACATATTAACGAAATGCGTTAGTAATAACTGTATAGAGTAAATAATAAAATAATAAATATTTATTAAATAGAAACCGATGTAGAATACAAGGAGGTCAAAATAGGTTTGTCAACAATTAATTATAAGTATATTTGTGTAATTGACAGTTGGACAATGCATGCCATATTCAACGATGAGAAATACTTTTATTACTTGCTTAGAAGAAAAGTAAATGTTACTACAATTTTTTATAATTCAAAATTAGCCGAGTACTCCAAATTAACAAAGCTACTATATTTCTTCCTAAGGGGACGGAATTTGTTATAAAAGATGCGTTATTCTTTTCTAAATTCCCAAAAGACTTATTAAGTTTTAAAGATATCCGTTGAAATGAATTTCCTATTGAGACACTAAATGAAATGAATGTTGATATTTTGGTATTACCAAGAGTGTCTCAGGCCAGAAATATTTTGGAGAAATTATCAACTTAGTCTTCTGGCCTATATACACAGAAATTAGTGCAATTGAAGCATAATCTTTCGTAAGTCAAAAGTTTATTGATTTAAATACTTTTATACTTTGGCATGACCGAATAGGTCATGCTGAATCAACAATGAGACAAATCCTTGAAAAATACAATGGGCATCATTAAAGAACCTGAAATTTTATGTGCTAATTGTTATCAAGGAAAGTTGATTTCCAAACCATCACTAAAGAAGGTTGGTATCAAATTTTTAAATTTTATTAAAACATATATAAGGGGGGTATATGTGGACCCATTCATCCACCTAGTTGATTGTTTAGATATGTCATAGTCCTAATATATCCATCTTCTAGATAGTCTCATGTATGTCTCTTGTTATCTCGCAATCTGGGATTTGTAAAGTTGTTGACATAAATAATACGATTAAGGCACATTCTCGAATTATTTTATCAAGGCTATTCACCCTGATAATGGTGGAGATTTAAAGTTGAACATTCTATTACTCTTTTCGTACTCAAAATGATCATTCACGGTTATTTATTAAGAGCGTACAATTGATACCAAGACCAATACTTATGAAAATAAAATTGCCCACTACTGTTTGGGGTCATGCTATCTTATATGCAACATCACTGGTTTGTCTCAGACCGACTCATTTATGGTAAATACTCTCTGTCATAATTACTATTTGTAATAAACTAAATATAGCTCATCTATAAATTTTTGATTATGCGGTATACGCGTCTGTAGCACCACCAAGGCGTGCTAAGATGGACCCTCAATGAAGGTTAGAAATCTATGTCGGGTTTAACTCACCCTCCATAATTCATTCCCTTGAACACTGATAGGAGATTTATTTACTGCTCAATTTGTGGATCGTAGGTTTGATGAAATAAAATTTTCGCAATTAGGAAAATAGAAAAAAAAAAACCACAAGAAAAATTACTTGAAAGTTTCTTCACTATCTCATTTTTACCACGTGCCCTCATATGTTAGAAGGAGATACAAAAGATCATCCACCTGCAAAAAATAGCAAATCAAATGTCAGATGCATTTACTAATTTGAAAAGAATAACTAAATCACATATCCATGCATTGACTGTGTCTATCCGGATTGATAGCACCAAAAGACTATCTACTAGTATCATAACTTTTGAATGTCAAATACACGTGAAATATCATTGGGTTTAGAGGATAAAAATACCAGAAAAAAGCGCAAGAAATGATAAAAATAACACTATAAAAGAATCTCATTAAGAGGTTTAAGATTCGATTAATGTTGATATTCCTGAAGAAATCAGTGAACCAGAAACTCAAATGAATGAGGAAGTTTCAATAAGTTCTAGTGGTGATGGAATAAATTTTGATCGATCCAAAACTATAGTGAATAATGTTTTTGCATATAATGTTACACTGCATACTATGCAAGACAGTGAGAATCTTGAGCATCAATCTACGAGTAATATCAATAAAGATGTGATTGTCCAAAATGACAAGAGTTAATTCAATCAGAATTGGACCCACTTACTAAATGTGAGATTGTTGGACCTGTAGTCAAAATCCCTAGTAGTGTAAAATCAATTGGCTATAGATGAGTCTTTGTGTCAAAGAAAAACCAAATTGTAAGATACAAGGCATGTCTTGTTGCACAAGGATTCTCTCAAAGTCCTAGGTCTATTATAAAGAGACATATTCACCTATTATAGATGCAATAACTTTTTGATATCTCACTGGTTTAGTTGTACATGAAAATCTTGAAGTACATTTGATGGATGTAGTCACAACTTATCTTTATGGCTCACTTAACAATGAAACTTATATGAAAATTTCAGAAGGATTTAAGTTTCCTGAAACATGTATTTTAAAGTCTCGAAAAATATACTCGATAAAGTGGTATAATCACCTCAATGAATACTTGATAAATGAAGGTTATATAAATGATGTCATTTATCTTTGTATTTTTATTTAAAAAACGACATCGGGTTTTTTATACTTGTTGTTTATGTTGATGACTTAAATCTCATTGGAACCCTAGAAGAGGTCAAAAGGCAATTAAGTATCTAAAAAAAATTGAGATGAAAGATCTTGAAAAGACAAAGCTCTGTCTTAGTCTGTAAATTGAACATTTAGCAGACGACGTCTACATCCATGAATCTGCTTATACTGAGAAGATTTTAAAATAAATTTACATGGACAAAGTGCATTCATTAAGTACTAATAGTTGTTCAATCACTTGAAGTGACTAAAGATCAGTTCCGACATCCAGAAGAGGATGAGGAGTTTCTCGGTCCTGAAGTACCATATCTCAGTGCCATTGGTGCACTTATGTATCCTGCTAATGCAACAAGACCTCATATAATATTTTTCTGTTAATTTTCTAGCAAGATACAGTTCTTCTCCGAGGTAGAGACATTGAAATGATGTCAAGCATATTCTGTGATATTTAAAGGGAATTATTGATATGGGTATGTTTTCCTAATCAAAATTGTGCAGATCTTGTTCATCAAGCAGATACAGGTTATTTATCAGACTCATAGAAATCTAATCTCAAACAAGTTATTTGTGCACATATGGAGGAACTGTTATATCATGATAATCTACAAAGCAATCTATTATTGCTACTTCTTGAAACCATGTTGAGACAATAGCAATTCATGAAGCAAGTAGAGAATGTTTGTGGTTGAGGTCGGTGATATATTTCATCAAAGAAAGATGTTTCCTGAAGTGTAATATTAGAGCACCCACAATCTTGTATGAAGACAATGCTGTGTGCATAACCAATTGAAAAGAGGCTTCATCAAAGGAGGCATAACGAAGCATATTTCATCAAAGTTTTTTTCACAGATGATCTTTAGGAGAATGGTGATATTAATGTACAACAAATCTGTTCCAGTGATAATCCGATTGACTTATTGACCAAATCTTTACCAATTTCAATTCTTGAAAAGATGGTACACGAGATTGAAATGTGAATGCTTAGTCGACTAAATCATGATTTTCTACAAGGGGATTAAAATATGTGGTGTACTCTTTTTTCTTAACCAAAGTTTTATTTCCTTAATTTTTTTAATAAAGTTTTTAACAAGGCAACAAACAATAAATATTACGGATAACTATATATAATAATTTTTCTACATGAACATCGAAGAAGAAGATTTGTGAAAATAAATGACCACGTAACTTTACTGTGCCTCCAAGGAATGACCATATGACAGCCATATCGAAGGCTTGTGACAAATAGTGTTTACTTAGCCTATTATGGAATCTAAGTTAGGGCTATAATTACGCTCCGGCAAAGCGGGCACGCGGTTTGCCATGCCCATGCATCAGCCATTTATTCAACTTTCCTGCCTTTATCTCCCGGTATAATAGTTGGGCATTGTAAATTAGTTTAAATGACATAGTTAATTTGGATGCAAATTAAGTGGACTGTCAGGTTGATGTAAATATAGTTGGTTTTTCTTTAAATTAAAAAATGGCTTTTGTGATATGAACTGTATTTAAATAACGTTTCATAAAATTCACTCTCCAAAATATTCTTGCAATTTAACGTCTCAATTGGTGCAACTTCATTTTCTTATATTACAATTCATAAAAAATTGAAGAAAGAATTAGATTTATGTAAAATTCTAAATTTATGCTTGTTTAGGAATCAAACAGGACACTATTTCTTAATTTATTTTTAGTTTAAAATAGTTGTGATTTCTGTTAAAATTTAACTGGATCATATTTATCCTCATTAACTACACAAAAATCTCTAAGTTTAACTTCTTTTTCCACAGGAGTTAAAATAGTTAAGAGATTACTTTCAAGAAAACTCTATTGATTCAATCACTTCTACCTTCTTGATAAATACACTTATTTTGAGAATTCTACTTGAACAAAAACTTTAAATATGATTAACATGAATAAAAAATGAATCATCTAGTTGATAATCTTGAAAACTCTCCTAATTCAAACGAATTTCTTCCTTGACAACCCTATAAAATCCCTACTACACCAATCTTTATATTCCATCTTAACAGTGGAAAAGAATTTTTTTCTTTACTATTACTAACTATGGCCAAGAAAAACAGCCTTATTGCTCTTCTCATTTGCATTTTTTTGCTCGTTAATTTATCTTCGGCAAGTGAGAAATTTGATTCATCTTCATTTTATGAAAGTGCTACTGCACAAGCTGATAAGGGATTAGATTGCTACTGCACATATTTAATAAGTATTTAGGTTAATAATTATTTCAAGCTTCATAATTTTAGGTTAGTTAATTTAGTTTTTATTAATAAGTTAAACACTTTTAATTCGTAAGAATATTGTTTGATTTGGTTTACTGCAAAATAAAATGTGATTTTTCCCTATGATTTGTTTTTCACTTTTCATTATAGCGTATTATCAAACTTTTTAAAAAAAATATTCCTAAACATGCCAAAAACAATATTTGAGGTGTATGACTAAGCAAAAATTCCCACCAACAATTACAATTTATGTAACATTTACAAAAATAATTTTTTTATTTTTTAAAAAGAATTTAATTTTAGAAGTCATCAAAAACTGAAAAATCTGTGAAAGGATTTTTATTCTGTAGATTTTCTTTCCTAAACAGTAGACATTTTATAATTGCATCAACAGATCTTGTATTTTTACCAAATGAAATAGAAGCAAACTACAATTCTAATATTATGTAATTTAATAAAAATATATTTTTTTTATCTGTATATATGTTACATATTAATATTCTTTTAACTTCTTATCCTACGCCATACAAATTCTAGGTCCTAATAATTTAATAAAAACAATTCAAACAAAACACCTTTGATAAGTCTAGGGTAAAAGAAAAATCATCTATGCACCTTCTCCATAACATATTTCAATAAAGGATACAAGTATATATAAATTTATAATTTATAAAGTGCTTACTTACGACAACCATATACTATGTAATTAGTCAGTGATGTGAACAAGCATATAATATGGTGAACTGAACACAACCTCTTTTCTCAAATCTATTCAAACTAATACAATAATTGGCACATTAAATTATATTAAGATCGATCGGTTATGCAGAATTTAATTTAAACAAATAAATTTAAAAATAAAAGAATTTATACCATTATTATTTCTTGCAATTGATCAATTCAAATTAAATATCATTTTTGTCGTATTTTTTAGTCACCAACAGAGCAATGAATTCAAATACATGTATATAGTATTTTAGCTAGCTCATGCTAGAAAAAACAAGTAATATTTATTTCATGTTTGACTATATTGTTAAAATAGATATGTGCAAACACTTTATGAGGAGATTAAATAAAAAAGAAGAAATTCTTGCTAATAAGATACAAGGCTAAAACATACTATTCTTAATAAAGATGAATTTCATTATAGGAGGATTGAATCATAAATACAATAAAAATAACAATTGTCTGACATATTTTAAATCTATCTTTAAGAGATAACTGATACCATTGAGTTTTAGAATTCACAAGTAGAATTCTATAATAATCTAGAATTTCATCCGTGAAATCTAAAAATCTATGGTAATACCAATTTTTTTATTTACAAGAAATGAAACGTATTAATAGTATTTTTTTAATTGTGTTCAGATGAACTATGTTGCTAATCACAACTACTTAGGCTGTGCATAAAGTTTGAAATTGTGATTCTTTTATTTTATTTCTTTTGATATCTGAAGTGTGATTAACTAATTAGATTTTTTATCATTTTTTTTAGAATCCATCCACCCAGGCTTACACTACGCGTGGCGGTTGGGGGTTTGGCCTGGACCCCTACCTTGTGTACTATAAGCAAAAAAATACATGAGGGGGATTAAACCTTACCTGTAGTTACAAGGGGATGCGCCGGGAAGAGGGAGGAGGGAGGGGGGAGGTGGACTTTAAAACCAATTTAAATGTAGCTAAGCTAGACAAAGAAGCTACCATTTACATGAGATGACTAAAGCCTTTAAAGTAAACTGGCACAATGTGAATTCATGTTCTGTAAAGATAAGCACCTCCTCCCTGATCCATAATATATAAATTTCACTATCAGGGAGGATCAAAGGTCCAACATGAGTGTTACTTTGCTCTTCTCCTAAAGTTTGCTAGTTGTAGCTTGTTCACACGTAAGGGACCTCTTGCCTCCAAAGGGAGTTTATTTTCATCAAGAATTTTTTTTGCTTTGGTAGGGTTGTAGCATACTTAGCTAGAGCATCCACAACCTCATTTCTTCCCCTGTAGCAATGTGTAATAGTAATATGTGTTTGATGAGTCTTATTTTGGATGTCGTCAATGATATTTTGTAGTCTCCATTCTTGAATTTAGTCTTGTAACATTTTAACCATGAGCACTGAATCAGGCTCCGCTTCGAGTCCTTGACAGTGTTGATTACAGTACTAAATAAATATCAATTAAAACAGCTTGATCTTCACTGAAGTTGTTAGTGTAGAATTGGGCATTATATGTGAGTCATAATCATGTTCCCATTTCTATACCTTACAATCATCCAATTCTAGCCTTATTTGTTAAAGGCATGAAACTTCCATCGGTGTTGAGCTTCCAATTATTTGTTAAAGGTTTGTTCTAGTTAACTAGCACACTACTAATTAATGGAATGTGTTTTTCAGTTATCCAACAAACATACTTCCAGCTCTATGTCTCATCCATATTATTGAACTTTTTTTCCACTGTTACCTTCACTTGAAATAAAATTTGATTACAAAGTCTAGAAATAGAGATATTTTTACTTTCATACCTTTTTGTAACCTAGCCATCCCTACTTCCAAGAAAGTAATGGTGGGAGTAATATTGATGAGAAAATAATGCACAATGGTTTTTGGAGAAAAATTCCACCACTGCCAGATTCCATTTTAGCATATTGATTCTGATGAACCTTATGCCTAGTGCTTGTGATATTTGCTCCTATACTTTGATGAAAATATCACTTTCTGCAAAAACATGATCTTCTGTTTCATCATTAGGAATTCTGTATCAAGAACAACTCAAATTCATATCAGGAGCAAATATCTTAATATTACTATCTAAAAAAAGTCTCTTTTTTTAAGTCTCTAGATGAAAAATAAAGCTTTAAACAGTAGTTCCTTTATCCAGAAAGGTATTATTATTTTGTCTAAACAAGTCAAAAGAAGTTGAGTTAGAGAATTTTCAAAGGAAGAAAGAGTCCAAGTTGCATGATCATTAATGTGGTGATTTCCAATAGCAATATCAGTGACAAAATTCATGATAACCCCAAGGATATCTTGTCTGAGAAAATCTACATCCCAAGTGTTTTCAAGAAGATAGTATCTTAGTGGAGTGTTTCTAGGTTTAATGGGGGGTCTAATTAGGTTGTAGAGTAAACCTTGATTGGTCTAGTTGTCCTACTAGAAAATTGAGGTCCCTCTATTGATATTCCAAGTGATAATATTTTCCAAAGTATCTTTCGATCTAAGCATATATCTCTAAGAGGAAGAGTCTCTAGTAGTAACAACAGTAGAAATTAGATTGCTTCTAGGACAATATTTGGCATTGAGAAATTGAGTCTGTAGAGAATTCTCAATCCTGAATCTCCACCATATTTTGGCGTTATAAGCATAGCATATATCAATTAATTTTTCAAAATCTATTCTACTTTCCTCATTCGAAAAGCACATTTTGTCCAAAGAGCTCTAATAATATTTGTTTTTGCCTTCCTTTTATCCCCAAAAGATCAATAATGTGGCTCATTTATGGTTTGTTTAGTGGAAAGAACGTTGTGGTAAAGATGCTAATCTGAGTTCATGGGATGAGTTTGTTGAAGCTTTCTTAGACAGATTCTTCTCTAGGTATCTAAGAGAGGCCAAGGTAAACGAATTCATGAGTCTAAGGCATGGTTTTATATCTGTAAGGGAATATAGCCTGAAGTTCACCCAATTGGCCAAGTATTCTCTAGAGGCAGTCATTGAGCCCAGGGCTAGGATGAGAAGGTTCATTTATGGATTCTCTAACTTAGTGAAGAAGGAGTCCAGGACTGCTATGCTCGTGGAAGAAATAACTATTTCTAGGCTCATAACTTATGCACAAAAAAAGATAAGAAGTCGAGGGAGAGGGAGCGATTGAATAAGAAGGCTAGAAAAGGTCTATTTGATTATAACCAATAGAGGTTCGGTAGGGGAAACTCGTTGCCTTCTAACAAAATCCTTCCACACCAGCACTTTCATCAGCCAACACTTCGATCCATCCAGTTTCTAAAAGGAAAAATTTTAGGTTCAAAATCACAGGGAGTTGTCATAAAGAATCATTTGGGTATATGTCTTTATTATTAGGATAGGTGTTTTGGGTGCGGATAGACTGGTCACTATATTAGGGACTAGACCTCGATGGGGTATAGAGGTAGAGCACTACCAACATATACGACAGCTTGATCCTACAAAAATGTTGGAAAGGGGAACTCTAGTACCATTAGTAGCAGTCAATGCCAGAATCGAATATATGCTCTAAGTTCTCGACAAGACCAAGAGGACTCCCCAGATGCTGTCACTAGTAAGCTTCAGGTTCACTCTTTTGATGTTTATGTATTAGATCCATAGGCTACATTTTCTTTCATTACTCATTATGTGGCTGTAAAGTTCGGAGTTATTCTCGAAACTCTTCTAGAGCCCTTTTCTGTCTCCACCACAGTAGGTTACTCAGTTGTAGCGGAAAGAGTTTAAAAGAACTATCCAGTTTCAATCCTCCAGAAAGTCATCTCAGTTGATATAATAGAGCTTGCTATAGTAGATTTTGATGTCATCTTCGTCATAAATAGACTTCATTCATGCTATGTTTTAGTTGATTGTGGTTAAGTTCCAATTTCCAAATGAGACAGTCATAGAATGGAAGAGTAGTCTCTTCGTACCTAGATGTTTTTTCATCTCATACCTTAAGGCCAAAATCTTATATTATAATGGTTTATCTACCATCATGTTCGGATTAAAGAAACTGAATCTGAGACCCCAACTCTTCAGTCAGTTTTAGTTGTATGTGAGTTCCCAGCAATCTTTCCTAAGAATCTACCCACAGGCCCCCGAAAAGGGGAGATAGACTTCTGAATAGACCTTCTTCCAGATACTCTACCTATATTCGTTCCTCAATATAGAATGTCACCAGTAGAGCTTAAAGAGCTAAAGGTTTAGTTAAAGGACCTTCTAGATAAAGGTTTCATCCGACCCATAATATCTTCATGGGGTGCTCTAGTCTTATTCGTGCATAAGAAATATGGGTCACTCATAATGTGCAAGGATTACCAACCATCAGTTGAACAAATTCACTATTTAGAATAAGTACTATATCCCTAGAATTGATGACTTGTTCTACCAACTTTAGTACGCTAGCTTCTTCTCTAAAATAGACTTTAGGTTTGGCTATAATCAACTTATAGTTAGAGAATGTGACATTTCGAAGACAACTTCCCGGTATGATCACTTATGATACTTATGAAGGATTATGACATGAGTATGTTTTATCATCTAGATAAGGCAAACAATGTTGCAGGCGCTTTGAGCAAACCATCTATGGGTAGTGGTGCTCATGTTGAGGGTAAAAAGAAAGGGTCTATTAGATATGTACGCTAGCTTACTCACTTAGGTGTTTATTTGGTTGGTGCGGATGATGGTAGTGTATTGGTCTAGAATGCTTTGGAGTCATCCTTTATAGTAGAGGTGAAAGAGAAGTAGGGTAGTGATCCGGTTCTGCTGAAGCTTAGAGAAACTCTTCTTACAAAATAGTTAGAGGATTTTTCAGGAGGAGGAGATGGTGTACTTTGACATCGAAGTTGGTTATGTGTTCCCGATGTTGATTGGTTGCGACACAAGATATTGGCAGAAGCCTATAGTTCCAAATATTCAATTTATTCAGGTTCCACCAAGATGTACCGAAATTTGAGAGAAGTATCTTAGTGGAATGGTATGAAAAGGGACATAGAAGATATTTTAGCTAAGTGTCTCAACTGCCAAGGTTGAACACTAGAAGCCCGAAGATGTGACCCAGGAGTTTGAGATTTCAGCTTAGAAGTGGGAAGTAGTGAATATGAACTTCATTGTTTGTTTGCCTCGGACTTGCAAGTAACATAATTCCATTTGGTGATTTTGGATAGAATGACCAATTTAACTCACTTTTTGGTGGTTAACACTTTGTATACAACAGAGGATTATGATAGATTGTTCATTCAGGAATTTGAAAATTTTTATAGTACTCCCTTGTGTATCATTTCAGAAAGAGATACCTAGTTCACCTCTCAATTTTGGAAATCTTTCACGAATAGTATGGGTACCCAAGTTGATACAATACGATATCTAGAAGGACTCGATACGTATCATTAACAAACACGCAAAAATGATAAGATACGAAATTGATGAAAATAAAGGATAGAATTGAGAAATAGGAAGGGAGAAGCAAAGAATAAGAATAGTTAATTCGAATTCTCGAATCAACTAATGGGAGGAAATTGAAAATCAAATGAGAAACTCTATTGGATTCCACAAATGAGTATCTTGATATGACGTTCATGACAAGAAGTTCATAACCAACAATAGATGAATACCATCACTAAATCCTACACTATAACTAAGAAAACTACAACAAGCTTGATATAGTTCTTCCAAATGTTCAATATCACAAAAGTCCTCGAAAATTTGAAAGACCCAGTATTTTTACTAGTAGAAGTTTCATTATTTACACATGAGTCTAAAATTGACTCCAAATTACAAATTGACCCCTAATGTTTTGATCTATTCACTTAGGCCCTTGATGTTTTCAATTATCGCCCAAGCTATGTTCCATACATGGAATTGCTCCTCTTGATCCTCGAATCCGTATGTTGGAGCTTCCTTTGGTGCTTTCATATTGTCCATGCCTTGGTTTATCTTGAATAGACCTTGAAATAGAGGTGTAGAGAGATTGGTGCTTCCCGTTATCATATCATCCTCCCCTTCTTGAACCATCCCCGAATCCAAACCTGGTAACAATAATGGGAGAACACAAAACCAATAATTCCTAATGGATTGAGGGTTGGGTTATTATAAATGATAAGACACCAACAAATAAAGATCACCAATGTTAACCAATTCTCCCACCATACCCAAATAAGAAGAATAAGGATTACAGCACGAGACTCTTGGCTATCCCACTCGATAAGTGCAAAAGATCTCCGGTAGGGGGCAACATCAATAGAAATTAATTACATATGGATTGAACATAAAATAGATAATCACCCATATGCAATCCTTATGGAAGGGAATGAGTGTACGGTCTCCTTCAAGACTAAACAAAAAGGTAAGATCATCAAAAAGTGGATGATAATATCCATAGTAAGTATAACCCGAGAGTCACTCTAAGGTACTCACTAGTATGGAATAACCAAGTATCAATATGCCCAAAGAACAACTATTCAAGTAAAATAAGAGACACTTGGCTACTCATGAGATGGGGACAAGAGAGTAGGTAACATGATGCAATGCATTTAGGGAACCAAACATGCAAGCACATATTAATTCCTATTTTGAAAACACACATGCCTTCCCTCAAGTCAAGAGACAACTCATCCCTTTAACTAAGTGCACTAGCAACAAAAATATACCATATCAAAGCCTTAGACCATTCACTAGTCTCAACAAAAGATGGGGTCAATATCAAACCAACCCTGGGATACAAGGGAAAGGATATCCCACAATCAAACTCAAGGACTATTCCAAGACACTCATAGAACATCCTTATAGACACTAAGGAAGAATAATCACAAAACATCACGTGAGTGCTAGAAGAAGGTTCAAGAGAAATAGAAATTACCTCCATGTCCTTTGAAAATGTACAAATAAGCATAAGCCATTAGTATATACCAACCTTAGGCAAATGAGGAGATAAAACAAAGGGTCGGGTCGGTTGCCAAGGTGGTTTGCTCCATTGTTGCTCATCTCCAATACTCTTCTCTTGATAATATTCCACAAAAAAGTCAATACAATAAGCAAGATAATCAAGAAAGAGTGTCTTACCTTTAAGCCAATGCACCTTGAACCAAGCTCAAAGTGACATTGGAGTTTTGGTATAATCCCAATCCCAAGAATGCCCATCACTCCCTTTCTTTGAAGGGAACTCTTTATTGTTGAAAGACGCTTCTCTATACAACTCAAGTCCCTTAAGAAAGGTGTTGAGCCCCAATAAAGACATTCCATCACATGGAAGAGTACCAACAACCACAATAAGACCTCGCTTGTCATGTTGACCAAGCACCAATTCCAAATCACTGGGGTCACATGGATAGAGAATCCTAAGGTGAGAATCACAAGGACACTCATCTACCCCAATAAAGTTCCTATAAACATAAGGTATAACTCCCGCTCAAGTAGGAGTATCCCCATAAAAAAATAGGCCATGAAGAAAGGTGTGAAGAAACCTAATTACCCTCAATGGAGGCCCACTCATCAATGTACAAATAGAATTAAGACCCATAGCAAAAACATTATCATAATTGGGAATAACCAAAGAAGGAAACAATTTGTCTTGTGGAAAGAGGCCGCCTCTCTTGCTTAAATCAATTTCCCAATAAAGTGGGATTCCACATGGAGTCCAATCACCTATTCTATCTTACCTATCCTATTGAAGGTGACAATGAATATCACTCATGGTGTTAATACCTAAGAGGTACCATCGACTCAAAAATGGCTTGGTAATGTAACCAAGCTCTACCAAACAAAAAGAAGCATTTAATTTATTACCGGGGTCAAATGGAAAAGAGTTCCTTGCATTTGGGTCATAAAAGAGCCCGATTACCCTATTGTTTCCCTTATTTGCATAGATAATATAATTCACATCAATACAATGATCATCATATGAAAATAAGTAGTAAATAATGGTGTCTCTCAAAACGACTTCATCCAAAGTATTCTAATGAGAAATGGTACTTGTTGGTTCGAGTACAATATGGAATTAATCTAAATTGAAAACACTCAAAGATGAAAAAACAATCATAGCGTAAGTGTCACCTTCTTCTTCAACACCAACCTCTATAAGTAACGTACTACCATTCCTATAGGAAAGGGTTTCATCTTTGGAAAGTGTGTCATCCAAACATAGTGGGTTGTCAAATAAACTATATCCCCCAAAGAAAGTTATATATTCGACGTCATGAGATATCCCACTAGGTAAATCATTCATAGTCATGTAATCATAAAATAGACTATTATCCATGAGTTCATACCCCAATTCATGAGTCTTTTTGAAAAGACTAGAAAGGGAATCATACGTCAAGGAATAAAAATCATTATTTAAGCACTCGACATGACTATCCTCAAGGTCAACTTTAATAACTCCTTCACTACCATGAGGCCTATTAGACATATTATCTAATCCCTCTACTAGTGTGTCATTGTAATCCTCAAGTTGTACCTTAGAATTAAACATACTAGTTGGTGGTATTTCAAGCTAAAAGGTTTCACACACAACCTTACCACATTTTGAACCAACTAGTGTAGCCAACTCATACTTAAGATAAGGATTCATAGTCTAGCTCACACCCCCATGATAACTATATGAATCACGATTCACACTCACCACATATGAATAAAGAAATTCATCATCATATGTGTAAAACAAGGGTGGGTGTCCAACAAGAAATCAAAATTCAGAACTCTATTATTAAGACATACACCAATTGGTTTCCTCAAACAATTCAACAATATCGTCACCTAAAGGTTCACTTCTTTCACATAGTCGTGCACTTCTTTCCATGCTATGAGCATTAACTCTAAGTGCACGTGAAATGATCTCACAAGGAGAGTCAACTTAGTCATCTAAAGGATCAACTAGTGTTTGTCTAGTCACAACATTAGAATTACCAAGCACCGAGATGCTACCATGTTCATCACAAGGAAAATGCTCATTAGGCTTATCATGATACAAGCTATCACTCACATTCACTTGGCTACTAGACACCTAAGCATAAATTTAGCTTTTTTACCTCTGAGAAAACAAGAATCATTCTTGCCTTGGTATTCCACTTTGGATCACAATAGCTACTTTGAAAAATCTTCCATGAACCCCATGTAATTTAGCTTGGTAAGGATTTTCCTTAGGCTTCCTTCCAAGAATCCCTGCATAGGAATCAAAAAAACTAGAGGAGAACAAAAGTTAATGTAATTTTGTGGCAATCCACTCACTTCACTCCACACTTCCTCTCTTTTTTCCACTCTAGGATTGTCACATATCACTCCCTTACAGCTCTCAATCTTTTGTCTCTCATTTTGGTTGGAGTTCGGATAAGTGCCAAGGATTCTAGGTAAAAGGTTGGAAGATCCTTTCATAAAAAGCTTCCACTTGGTTGTTCAATGAGTTGAAGTAATCATTTCTATGTTTTACTCCTTAGTAGAAACCTCACATGGTGCATTCTTCTTTGCTTCTACTAAAGACTCCTCAATTACACCCTTAAAAGGAGCCTTCATAGGCTCTTCTTCCCCTTCATCCTTCAACTTATCAATCAATTTTAGAATGTATTACAAAATTACTCAGATGACTCACTTATGTTTGCATTCAATTTGGAAGTATCGTTTGAACGTGGTTGGTTTGCCTCCTCAAATTGAATAGGCAATGGTATGAAAGAAAAATGCCATTAAAATTCTAATATATAGTTGTACCAATCTTGAACATAAGGAATTTGATGGTTTAGGTACCAAGGACTTCCCAAAATTATTTGACAACCTTAAATTGGAACGATGTCACACCATACCAACTCTTGAAAATCCCCGAGTGAAAGTGGTACTCTCACTTCCCTATATACCCAGTATCCTTGAAGTGGATAAAGGCTTTATTTCAAATTCCAAATAAATCCCAACCGAGCAACCACATGAGGTGTGATATAGTTGTTCATGGAATAATCATCGAATTCAAGTAAAAAACCATCACAACTACCCATACTCAATTTGGTTATAAACACGTCTCTCTTCGGGACTTGCCTTCCTTATGTTTGGTAGGAAAAAGCACAAGATGAGGATGAGAATTTAAAACTTCCTACACCCCCATTCTTGGTGAACACTATATTAATTTGAACCATGTTCGTAATTATAGGATCCAACCTCTTGAATTCCATCATCATGCCCATAAAAAATACCAAGGTCCTCATAGAACTCTAATTTGTCCTCATGAGTTCCTCCATAACTATTCATGTGGTCATCACAAGCATAATCCGAATCCATGGAGGAAATTTTAATGTTAGGGAACCTGTGAAACTCAACAAGTAAGTTAGTTTGTAAAACCTCACGCCTCTCGTATTTGAATTCCACTCAACATACCTAAGGCATCCTTCCACGGTTGATAAGGAATTAACTTGACCAATCACTTCTCAAGGATACTCATACTTTGTGGAAGAGTGGATTTTTGTTGACTCAAACAATGTAAAAAGAAGAAAAGATTAAGAGCCAAAAAAATACAATATAATAAAAGAGAAAAGCTTAACAGAAAGCACAAACAAAAATGGATACAAAGAATTAACTAACAACTAAGTAGAAGGATTACTAGTTGTTAACTAGTTGTGGGAATTCAGAAAGAAATTGATGTTAAAAACTAAAACTAAGATTAATAAACTTAATTGAACCAAGGAGAGATGTTACCACCAAGTTTGAGCACATTTGGAAGTGTTTTTCAAGTGTACTTGACCGTCGTCTAAGTGGGCGGACCACCGTGAAAGGTGGGTCTCCGTTGTAATTGGTGGAAAAATAATGGGCTGGCAGCAGGTGGCCTTCGTCTAGAGGGAAAACTTCCATCCCTCTTGGCGGTGGAATTGGCCTGGCTGCCATCCCCCTTAAGACCTCTGCTGTCTTAGGTAGTCTGCTTGGGGCTTGCATGAAATTTTCCCCATCTTTGTAATTACTTTTGTGCCCCCAAGAATTATGTTTTCCCACTAAAATACCTCAAAAAAACACCTTTTGAACTCAATTTAAAACTCCACTTGGATAAAACAACGCGCCTTGAAGAACACATTCAACAAGACATGAATTCAAGCAAGAACACCTAATTTCCGAAAATGTTCAAATCACTTCATAATTGAAAGAAAATTAAAACCTAGGGTCCTTATGACTTTTAGAATACAATTATCAACTTTTAAACATCAAATATCAACTTCGAGGTAAGGATGACGGATCAAATGTACTTGTTCTTCCTCTTATTCACATGAAGAGGTAAAGAACATTCATGAACATGTTCAACCTTCAATCTAGAACCGCCATCAAAATGAACTCTGATTCACCTCAAATTTCAAAAATGAACTCTATTCGATATTATGAACAAACCCCAACACTTTTCAACTTTCGATTTACAGTTGAATTCAAACCCATTTGTTCTTCACACTCAAACTTGAGGAATACTATAAAGGTTCATCTTCAAAAAATTGGAAACCTTATCAAATCAAGTCCAAAATTCACCAAATTTGATTACAAAGCTCCTTGATCTATG